>JAHZNA010000408.1:0-39567 GCA_027743935.1 Sinodicranocentrus sp. ZH6 | reverse complement strand
TGTAATAATAATATATGCACACAGATGGGTTTGCATTACACCACATTATATGATTTTGCTCAGCGTTACTCATATGAATGAGTAAATGAACATAAGGGTAATGTAAGTTGCAACTTTTTTCTTTTGAAAAGTTGTATCTAACAACATGTATTTTTTTGACAGCTCGACTTCTTCGCATTTTACTATTGAAGCGCAAGTGTATTTAAGAGAGTGGAGGTGGAAAATGTTGCCCATTCCAGCTCCAATAATTGTCTCGACAAGTGCTAGTGTAAACCATCGGAGGCTTTTCATACCGTTGATTTATCTTGGTGCAACAGCAAGTCTTTGTTACCTGTTTCTATTTGCGTTCATTGTCAGCAACGAAAGTTCTTTGCAGCGTCAGCGCAACAGTAACGGTCAGTCTTTGAGAGAAGATAGGAAATTTTTGAAGTTGAGGGAGAGCAGTGCGAAGTATATTCAGAGTGACCTAGAAAAGCAGCAAGAAATTAATTCCAGTAGTCAGTTTCAACTGGACCAGCTATTCAATTTTGCGATAAAGCGAAAACTCCGTGAGGAAAATCAGCAACTTGCACTTTCATCATCGCCTACAAGCAATAGTTCATCACTTTCCTTGCCCTTTGAAAGGAAGAAACTTACTTCACTTGTTCGCAAGAAAACGGAGAAAAAATCCAAGCAACATGGCACCAGGAGAAGTTATCCCACCAAAGTTTGGGTTGGTCATCAAAACCTAAATCAACTCCTTGAAAAAAAGGGACTCGATGGTAGGAAGCCTTCCTCGGAGGATTACTCCCATTACTCCTGGAGTAAAGATGAGCAATGCAAACATTTCAAGGTTCAATTTGCCAAAAAATCAACTTTCAAGCCACGGTAAGTTGTTTTAAGTCACTTTTTGAAGGTTACAAAGCACAAGTTGTCGAGCATACATATTCCTTAGCATATGCAAATCTGTTTTTGAAAGTCAGTCAAAATGCTGTCACTTTTAGTCCTCTTCGAAGTTTATTGCAATGACAGCCTTGTAATTTGCTTTTAGCCGTCTTTTAGTGTGCAGTACATGCATGTCTTATGAAACTGACCGTGTTCAAGTTTCAAGCTCATTTATTTCAGATATCCCTTTCATTTCATTTGGCTCCTGACTTTCACTTCCTTTCATAATGTAATATGCATTGGTATGCTAGATAAAAGTGAGATTGTGCCTTGCTCCACAACAAACATGTTACTACGTGCGTACGTACATGACAGTTGTAGCGTACTTACATATAAGTCCGCAAAAATGTCATGAACGTCCCACGGAAAAAGAAAAATTGAATAAACTTTTACATCAGGGGCATAAAAAATGCCTTATGGCAAAAATGCTGTGATGTAGTAAATGATATTTTACAATTTTTTTTTCAACATTTATAAGGTATCAATTGAAATTGATTTTGATTATTTTCTTCCCTTTCAGAGCATTGGTAAGTTTTCCCGGGAGTGGAAACTCGTGGCTTCGGTATATGATCGAATGTTCCAGTGGCTACTTCACTGGAAGCGTATTTGATGACAAACAGTTATTCACTGCTGGTCTTCTGGGCGAGTTCCGACCACCAAATGATGGAAGTACAATTGTTCAAAAAACACATCATGACACTATCTACTACTTGAGCTCACGACACCGAAAGGCTTACATTAAATTATCTGAACTGATGTTTGGCTACCGTGGACTACTCCTCATTCGAAATCCTTACGATGCTTTGGTTTCCTATTGGAATTATATCAATACATACCATCACCACAAAGACATTGCAAGACGAAGTCAATTCGACGATATAAGTAAGTTGCACTCAATCAAAAAAACCATCTTCACTAACGATATACTTCTAGAAAATGTAGCTCAACTTGTCCGGTTTCAAGGGTTAACCGGCTAGATCAAATTTTACATTTCTTTTTCCCCATTTCCCTGTCGAACGATGATGATGAATGGTCAGTTCTTGTTTTTATGTTGGCCGTGATTTTGTTTCAAAATGTGATCACTCTTGTCAGGAAATCTTGAACCAATATGATCCCTTTTTGTGTAGTATGGTATTGGCAAAAATGATTTAACATTTGTATTTGTATGTCATCTTCCTCTGGAATGTAATTTCAAGTTTGTATTTCATGTCTATTGTGAATTAGGCTCACGTACATATAGTTACTTAACCTAACCACGTAGACGCAAAAGCACTGCTTCACCTACCTCCAGAGAATGAGGCTTTGCACATTACACGTTAGCCAATACACACTTCACTACAGCAAACAAACGTGTCGATTGTGCATATACATGTAGGGCTATAGGTACAAAAAGAATAACTGAAACCCGGCGTTAGCCAAATAGAAATATGTATACGATTTTGGTTGTACGTGTGCTTACGTACTGTGAAACAGCTCAACGTGGAAATAACGGTGCTTTGAGTTTAGCAACCTGTTCGATCCATCATAGCTGCAGGCATTTGTCATGTGATTTTCCACAGAACGTTGTCAATTAGTTGTACAGTTTAACCCACGATTTTACATTAAGTCAGCTCATTACAGTAGTTGGATGTGCTCATTCTTCGCAATGGAAAGAGCAAATCTTATGAATTCTCTAACGCAATGATATGTGTTAATTGTTTTGCAGGATGGTCAAAATTCGTAACAGAAGAAATTCCACGTTGGACGTCTTTAATTACTTCCTGGATAGAAAATTCTCAAGACTACTTGATCGTCTTTTACGAAGAGATTCAAAAGAATCCTCGTGCAGAGCTGATGCGCATTCTTGCGTATTTGGACCAAAGAGTGGATACGAGAAGATTGGATTGTCTTATGAAACCAGAGAATTTGGAAGGACCATTTCATCGCATCCATCCAGCTACGAAGAACACATCAAGCATCCCATTATCAGTTGACTTAATTCCAGTCACTACTACATCGCAACAAGAGGAAAACACTTGGGGCGAGCAGAAAAAAGTAGAGTCGTATCATCATCATCAAAATGATGAGCTTAGGTTATTACTATTGGATTCCAAAAAGCATCAGCAACAGCATCCTCAATCACCACCAGGAGAAAAGAAAGTAGAGGAACAAAAAGAAGACAAAATTTTATCGACACCCTCCCAAAAATTGATTTCCTCTACTGCTTCCACCCATCTGGAGCAGAATCAGTATACTAATATGACGACGAGTAGTAGTTCAGTTAGCAATGACAATAAGAATCACCAAAATCATCAGCCTCGGCAATATCTTCATCATGGTGGTAATAATCATCTAAACAACAGTTCAATTCTGCGACTTGATCTCATCATTCAAGACAATATCGACAAAATCAATCGTTTCTTCCATGCAGAAAAACATTCCTGCTCAGCTTCACTATTCTCCTCGGCCCGCTACCAAACCCTATTTCCTTCATAAGGTTCAATCATACGATGTATAGCTTTTTTATGTCTTCTCAAAAGAACAAAACGACTGACTATAGGAATACAAATGTATTTAAAGACAAAAGGTAGAAAAAGGGAAGGACCAGCATGCAGCAGTACATAGCGGAGTTACATGATATGTCCTGGTACACTATTCGCTTCAAAGAAAGATTGAATCTAAACACAAAAAAAAATCCTTTTTTGTTCTTGTATTGACAGAANGCGGAGTTACATGATATGTCCTGGTACACTATTCGCTTCAAAGAAAGATTGAATCTAAACACAAAAAAATCCTTTTTTGTTCTTGTATTGACAGAAGATTCGGATGGTACAAATATTTCTTAGATTTCTATATCAGATGGTGTTGCGATTGAATCTCCGAAAAAGAAAAGCACAAAAATTTGTAGAAAAAAAAGTTTTCAGGAGACAACAGAACTGAGTATTTTTTATTTGTTCATAATTATTATTGTTTTGTTTTTACCATTTTTGTTATTATTACTTTATTGTATAAAATACATGCAGTGGTATCAAGCGCTATATATTATACCATCAATGTTTTCTCTGTTATTGTTTCCGCATAGTAGCTTTGTGAGCTTCGATGTTGTAGATTTAATTAGAATGAATGTAATGTATGTAAGCTTGAGAGAAATGAGTGATTTTTTTTAGTATTACATAGTCGTGTAGTATTACTTTCAGCTCATAATATTTCCTTTTTATTATTATGCGCACACTTTTTTATTATTATTTGTATTATTAGATGTTATGCGGTTTTTGCGTGATTGCCGTAGTATATTGCGATCTGCAAGGATGTAATGAATGACTGACTCGGATATATTAATTATCGCAGTATAGCTTTTGCTTTGTAATTTTTAGGGATTTTTAAATACTTTATGTTATATCGACCGGTATAAGTATTGAACATTTCAGACGTTATTGAATTGTATTGGCATATCTAGTATTTGAAATACGCAAAATATGTAAAATGGAAAATTAATTGAAAGAAACAAGTAGATGAATAGTATTGAAGAAGAAAATTGGTAGTTTTACAAACAGGAAAAAAAACAATAATATTTTTAGAGAATAATAAAAATATCAGTTTTTTCGGATGGGATTTCTCACAACATACATACAAAATGAATTTATTGAAAACTTTCTTTCACAACATAATTTGTGAACTTCATCCATATTTTCCTGTAGTATAAAGTTACCCTGTGATTCCCACGATTCAGTCTTGTTACAATCCATGGTGAATTATGCACAGGTAGCATTTCATTCTTTGCTTTGTATTGCATTTCGAGTGTGGCACCTGTTCAGCTTGTTTTAAACAGTTAGGCATTAAAGCAGTTAAGGTTTCAGGAAGCAGGACCGTAAATAAACAAATATTGAGGTGCTACTTGCGGCAATTGATACATGAAAGCAGATAAAATCTTTTGCTGGGATGATTATCTTGGACGATTGCACATCCTACGAGTATTTTATGAAGTCATCAAATTTTCTTTTGTATTTTAGGAGCTTACGATAAATGAATCATTTATATTAGTACAATCCGCATCCGCATTTTTCCCTTTCCAAATGAGACCCATTTCTTTTTATAGTAGCAAAACATACGCTAGGATGTACACATACAGAAAAAGAGGTGCTCACATAACGTTAAACCGTGTTTGTAAACACTTATTGGGAACGAAACCCAAACCGAAAAGAACGGAACAATCCTATTGTTTAGACATGAATTAGACCGGTCCCTTAAAGAAACCTTATATCTAAACCAAAATTTCACACGCACTTGAGTTACATGAAAATGAAAATTGATTGTTTAACAATTGTTGCATTGCAGTATATTACTTTAAATCCACTTATGTGTGAAAGGTATTCATGGACTTTTGGGTTTAAAAAGTGATTTTTTTCTTTTTTCTTAATTTGAAATAAAACCTATTGAGAAGCTTAAAAAGCCATTGAGAAATGTACGGGTTGTTAAACATACTATCTTGAAGATTTTAAGTATTTTTTCTACGAAAGCAGAACAAGTTGATAGAATTTCACACACAATTGGGCGCAAACTCTGGGCCGATTTGTCGGCAAGGAGTGAAAGGCGCACATGTAAACATAAATAGGGAAACTGTTATTAGTACATGCATACTTGTATGTATTTTTACCTGATTTATAAATAAATGAAGAACTAGATAGTCTTCTTTGTCTGTATTTTCCGTTTAACGTAATCGAAATACCGAAGGGCGAAGATTAGTGACCACATATATATTATTCGCTGTGGATGGAAGAGCACATAGTTTATAAGTCAATTAGATTCAAAATTGTATTACAAATTTATTTAAAATTTATAACAGAAGACAAAGGATTTTTTAAATTACACATGCACAAAATCTCAACCGTTGGTTTTCTACACTTGTAAAACTCTACAAAACTATGTAGAACAAGTTGATAGAATTTCACACACAATTGGGCGCAAACTCTGGGCCGATTTGTCGGCAAGGAGTGAAAGGCGCACATGTAAACATAAATAGGGAAACTGTTATTAGTACATACATACTTGTATGTATTTTTACCTGATTTATAAATAAATGAAGAACTAGATAGTCTTCTTGGTCTGTATTTTCCGTTTAACGTAATCGAAATACCGAAGGGCGAAGATTAGTGACCACATATATATTATTCGCTGTTGTGGATGGAAGAGTACATAATTTATAAGTCAATTAGATTCAAAATTGTATTACAAAATTTAAAATTTATAACAGAAGACAAAGGATTTTTTAAATTACACATGCACAAAATCTCAACCGTTGGTTTTCTACACTTGTAAAACTCTACAAAACTATGCTTAATTTCTGTTCTGAGCACAAGATAAGTACATCATGCATAGGTACGAGCTATTTTCTTTATTTTCTAAATGAGTCCGTCAGTTTCTCTATTCAAACCATTTGAATAGCTACGTTTATCTTCCTTTTCATGTATATAAATCCGTACAAAAGAGGACATATAGAACACTTAACCTACGGGACTTGATTCATGCGTATCTACGCATAGAAAACACAGCTTTTCACTCTTTCTTTATATGCCTTTTTTCTTCCCCTTTATCTTTTCATTCCAATTTTTCCCATTTGGTAACAAAAGCGATAAAATGTAAGGGTGATCTTCGTGTGCATGAATGCTGGCAGAAGCTGATTCAAAGACCATCTCTTCCTCATCTGCACCCCTCTTCATTACGGTTGATGAGCTATAACCAACGTAGACTTATTGCTTGTGTGTTAGTGTAAGCAAATATTTCACAGAGCATTTAGGGGCGAAACACAATACAATACACATAATCTTACCGTATCATCGGTATCAAACCAGCAACACTAAAAGTTTCTTGTGGCTGAATATGATCCCTAAGTGTAATTGATTGAATATTATCGCTGAAATCTAATCCAAACCAGCATCCTGAACAATATCCACATGGTGCAGTTACATTATTAGTAAAAATTAAAATTAGCCTTTTATTTATGTAAAACTGACAAACATGTTGGGAGTAACCATTATGCGTTTAATTCAAATGTTTGTTTGCTGTAGACAAATGATGCATCAATATTCTATTATGAAAAATTTAACACACAAATACACTACTTTCTACATGGTGGGTAGTGACTGCTATTAGTGCAGCTTTGGCTGATTTTTTTTCAAGAACATAAATGAAAAGCTTCTTATTAACAATGAATAAAACTAATAATAAACATAATTAAGTATGTGTGCAATGAACATTTTACCCTTTTACTTTCTTCATATTTCCTCCGGGAAGAAGATCATTATATAATGAGGGCAGGGTATTGATATTCTGACGAAGAAATGAAATGAGAAGGACCACTAAAGACTCTCATCATCCTGTGCAGTCAGTCAACCTTCTCATCTCTACGACGTTTTTTAAAATACTTTTGTAGAGGACTCCAGCAGAAATGAAAGCAAAGATGTCTTTAAGAAAAGGGTTGCATTGGTGCATTGCTTGTTGAGCTTGGACAATAAATGAAAATGCTTTCATCTGAATTTCATACATAATTGCAATGAGTCCGTGAAAAGAGACCCTGTCTCCGCAGACGATGATTATCTCTATTTTTGGTTAGTATGTATAACCAAAAACACACAGCCACACGGAAACATGTGAAACTCTAGTAGATTGTATGATAATATGTGGTTATTGAATCCTTTTCTTTTCTCCTCTCTTGAAAGAAGAGGAGGCGTATGAATGTCTGTCTCTAGTATTATTATCAACCCAAAATATTTATTTGTACAATGGAGTTTTTTATTTATGCTCGTAGTTTACGTGTTTTATCGCAGAAAAAAAAGTTTTTGAAATTTGAGTTGTGGTGATGCAGCTTGGAAAGAGGGTTAAACGGAATATAATAGGAACATCCCTCTGATATACAGCTTAGACCAGGAAAATTTGACATTCTGACAGGAATATGATTTGCTCCATGAGACGCTATGTTTTTTGCATTTGTTTCGATTTTTAATCCTGTCTACTTCTTTATCAGTGTAATACCAAAATCAGAGGGATACTCAACCCTTACCGTTGCTCTAATTCAGAAGTGGAGTTTGACAACAATAAAATCAATTCTGAATTATGTAGCATGTACTTAAATTCACAAAAAAAACATATTGCAGCTTACACAGTTCACATATTCACATTAATGCGTATTCTTACATTGTTTAATTTAGTCCACTCATTTGTGCATCCTGTGAAACATCCACTTTACATTACGCTCGATTAATGAGCTCAAGTGTGTGTTGTTCTATTGTGGCAATCAATCGGTAAACCGAAATACTGGACTTTTTCATGCATTCTTTTCCTCAGATAATATGCACACATGCAGCCTGCATCATGCCCATTTTGGTTTTTGTCATTTATTTCAACAATTGATATTATGATTGGATGAAACCTTTAGAAAAATATTCGTCTATAGCTTTATAAACGACTCAGCTAACAATTACTTTGTACTAATTCGACTATACGTTTCTTTTTTACTTTTGTAGTGAACAAGCATAAAAACAAGAGTTGTTGTGTGACTAGGAAAAAATCGTTTATAATGTACTCATTGTCAAGTTGAGATTCAAGCATAAAAAAGGGGAAACATGGATGGAGTGAGTTTCACAACTGGAAAACCAAACTGTCCAGTTATTACACATGCTCATTATATCATTGTTGCGGGTACCTACCGAAAAAAAATTCAATGAAAACGTATGCAGCAACAAACGTCATACAGAATAAGAGGTGTGTCCTGCTGTGTTACCGACGGATGGTTGCTGTCCAAAAAAGTTAGTAATTTCGAGTTATTTTTTAAATAGAAAAATAGAAGGTAAACTGTGATATACTTTTTTGTTCTTAGAGAAACGACTAATGTAAAGATTCGAACTAAAACAAACCTGTATAAATACTTTTATTGTTTTTTATATCAGTTTGTTTGTTATATATCAGTTTTGTTTGTTTGTTTGCTTAAATAATAATGAGACGCTCAAAATCCAAAAATAATACGGAAATGTTGAAAATGTGTAAAAATTGTGTAACGTGAGAATATTGAGACGGCATTGATAACGCTGACAAACGACATACAAACATACACTGTATCACTTTTTACAGGAACAATCTTTCATTTGAGTTGCAACTTGGTTTTTCCTTCCAAACAGTTGAAGTTAGGAACCTCCCAAAATCCGAATTACAAACCGCCTCCAACCACCCAAGACCCAACCATCACTTTTCTAGGAGGTTGGCAAACACAGAGAAAGGTTACACTTGAACGTACACACTCACGTTGTATACAATGCATTCACAATATGTGCACTGTTATTTAAAGAGAGACGATAGAGAGATCCCTGCCTGCTGTCTCTTTTCTCTGGTCCTTGTTTCTCACTCTCTGCCCTCACTCAACACTACGTTGACATACACACATATACATGCACACATGCATTGGGAGGTCAGTGTGCGATACCCCATCGTGTTACATATCTGTGCCAATAGTTTCTGCTCCTGGTATATTATCTGGCCGATTTTTAAATCTAATACACATAAAATAATATCCTATGAAATATACATTTATCTGACACAACATAATATGCATTATAGCCAAGTAGCTGACAATGTTTCCCTGTGGTAGATGGATCCACACCAGCTGAAAGAGAGATGCAGCTTCGCAAAAGCACTTCCATATGTGTGGGTTTCACTTCCATTCATGCTAGGCAAAGTTTTCATGATACCCTGTCCCCTGATCTTTCCTGCTGATTCTATACTACTTTTCCCTGTGGCAGCTTGGTACAATAATTTTCAAAGGGGGAGCACAATATAATCATTTTTGTTCAGTTGATCTTAATTTGTAATATGGTTGATACCGTCACAAAAAGCTACCGTCGAGTTAACAACTCTATCATTCAACGAGATGCTTACAACGTATCAAGCCAGCTTATTTTCCTCTGTGGTCTATTGAGCAAACATTGAGTTGCTTTAAAACAAATTGAGATAAGTTGTTGAACACCATTAGAGAGTTTTCTCTTTTTTGTGCATTTGATAGTGAGTGGACAGTAACTATTTGAATTTTGTTGAGACGTGGATAATTGAAATTCCGGTGTGAAAAAATAACTAAAACTTTCAAAGTCAGCACCTTTCGAATGTGAACCATGCACAAGGAATGAATATACCCCATTGTGTCGACATTGGTGGACGAGACGCTTTAGCATTAAAAAAAATGCTCTCATGGGGCAGCAAGATCCCTAGGCTAATGTTAATAATACAACTTTCTGAATGAATCGCAGAATAGGGAAAATAATCTTTTTGTTTCCTGAAATAGAGCCTTCCTTGTAAACTTTTGTTTCAGGTTGCCCTCAGGAGACAACAAGCTCAAGAAGAGAACGAAGCTCGAGAGCTGGGGCTCTTGTACAATGCAACAAACTCACCTCCTTCTAATATCACGACAGTTTCTCCATTGTCTCCGAATTCCACATCACCCCAAGATCCAGCAGCAGCGGTGTCACCAATGTATGGAGTGCCGAATGGACTTCAAGCATTGCAAGCATTGACTATTCCAACTCCTGGAAATAATGGTGGAAGACCTCTCGACCCAGATTCATCATCTCCACTTCCAGCTTCACATTTCAACCCTTCTGACTCCGACCAGATTCATGACTCACCTAGTCCCAGTAAGCTTTCACTCTGTTTTTATTTGATTCAGTTCAATCAATTTGATACACTTTTCCATTCGAGCCCTCCTATGCTTTGATTTAATAAATTTGGCATCAGTTACGCTTCTGCTTTTTGATATACTCGTACTGGTGAGTGGTTGTTCTTAAGCTCGTATAAAATGAAACCACACAAGTGCAATTAACCACTCCGAATAAAAAACACCACAAAGACCACGAGTCTTAAAAACTATACCATAAAAAGATAATTTTTACCCTTTCATCCCAATGAATGCACAGCAGTCATTGATACTTGAATTGGATATCGCATTTTCACGAAGATAATAAAAATAAGTTTGTATCATATAACAGTTAATTAATTCGTGAAGCATTTTATTTGCGGAAGATTCATAGCTGTTCATGTCAATTGCACCCTGAATGAGGGGGAAACTATAAAAACTCGCTTTTTTTAGCTAGTACTAGACCGATTTGATATTTAACTATAAGTACTTTTTCGTTTTGCGAATTGGAAAAGGGTGATTTGCAGAAGGCAAGTCGAAATTCAATCTATTTAAAACTTTATGTGAAAGACAGCAACCGGTATTTATACGTTATAAATGGTATATTGCTCGTTAATGGAGAATTTCATGCTTAAAGTGCTTCTCTGTAAGTATACCGAATAGACATTCAGACACATTTATAGTCACCCTACTAGAAACAGATATCGCTTTGAGGGTACATATTCATAAACAATATGCTGCTAATTTCCGTTCAGCGAAGATTCTTTCCTATAAAACTCGTCTGATTTTTGAAGGAGATAAATTTCAATTACAGATGACAAAAGGAATTGTGTAAGCAAGTTATGAAACATCATAGCACACCGCTCCGTGTTTTTTGTTTCTGGTAAAATTGACGGAGATGATGAAAGCACTAGGCACGTCTATTTCCTGTACGGTTCTTCTCCAGATTGCTTAAATTCTGATGTTCCCCGTCTATTTTTCTTTTACTTTATATATTACGCTTTTTCTCTGTCTGTCTCTGTTATAAAAGTTTCTTTCGAGATGTTTCTTCATTATATTGCTTCACGCTCGCTTCTAACCATAATAACATTCAACAATGCAGGGAAAGTAGGTAATAGTCGACATCAACAAGTTTCCCTTCTTCATCTTATAATAATAGTGATGTAAACGCAGAAGACGTTTAAAGAAAGTGGTTTTTATTTTTTTGCCTACGCTGACTTTGCCTACACGCCACTGTAATTCACACCATTAGTTTGTCTGCGATTCCGTAACCAATCAAAGGATAACAAAACAAACAAGGCAGGAGTCACACCGCGAGCGAGAGAATTCGTAGTTGAATTCCATTTCCTGAAAAAAAGCCATTTTCTCTTTTTCGTTTCTTTGTGTTCCTAATGATGAGAAGGCTTACGTATAATATGTAAACGCCAAATGCAGACTCTGTCAGGCTCATCTCAGGGAGAAAAAAACGAAAATAATATAATGGAATGTTTGAAGCGTACTCTGCAACTGCTAGTTGATTTGTTAAAAGAAAGCGTGAAAGATCCTTGCCGTATTGGCTGGATAAAAAAAGCTTAACAATTTGAAAGTCAGAACGTCGGAAGATTCTTTACACCTTCAGACAATATGCATGGATTGTAAAACTTTAACCATTCCAGAATCGAAAGACGGTTTTGTAAGGTTTAGGGTTTAGAGAGTTGTCATATTGAAAACTAGATTTCAATAAATAACTTTAATTTTTGGTTGAACTATTAATTAAGCATTTCATTTGAGCACTTAAATAATGCATAATGTATACTTTAAAAAAAGTGATCGTGGTTTATGATAGCGAAAGAAACGTTACAGGTACATGGGAGTTGTTAGTGATAACCTAGCGTCAAGAATTTCCAAGATGATGCATATACCTCGAAGTGATGAGTGATGATGATGATTGTTGGTTTGGTATATGTATGCGTGTGTGGCCCACTTGACTTTAACAACATTTATTATTATTCTTGCACTAAAGTGGTAACCGAACCAGAGCAGAGGCAAGCACTTGAGTGGAAAACACTTTACCACACACCATTCCTTATTATTATTATATATTTACACGACAAAAAGATTTTTTCGAAACATCTAACCAGCCTATTATTTCCATTCTGATAGTAAATAACTTTTATGTATACAAAATTCTTGCATTTCACCACTACAGTCTATTTGTACATCTGGAAAAGGATGATAGGGACTAGGGACGATAATGATGTAAAGGTTGGAACACAAAATAGGATAGAAACTTATTAATTCCTGAATCAACGTTTCCTTTCTCTTCGTTATTTTTCTGTTGAATAGGGCAAGTTAGGTTACAGTAGTTGAATAAAATGGAACGCGTCAAGACCAATCAACAACCCTCAGGTTTTTTGTTGTCCTTGCTCTCCTCTTCGCTTCCCTATCAGCCTTGCAGTTTACACAGTAAGTTACTCTTGGGATGACGACGCAGTAACTTTACTTTTTTCCAAGTTCCGTTCTTCCTTCCTTCAGATTAAAATACACTTTACTTTTAACGAGGAGAATGACTCGAGTCTTTTTTCTACTACTTCTTGTAAACACAGTTTTCTTTTGTTGAAATTTTGGAGAGAAAATTGCCTTATTCATTTCTTACATAAGGTTCATTCATGGTTGGAAGGAGAAGAGGCGAGGAAAGAGACATTTCTGTATCTGGTTCTGAAGGATGACAGACGCGTCTCAGTTACCGACCGGGAGAGGAGTTGGATTTTGTTAAACTGTTAAAATTCAATTTTCTACAAGTATGATCTTGCAAATTACTCCTGAACAGAGACACATTTAGTTAGTGTCGGTACATTCAACAAAAAATTACAAAAGACTGAAAGAATTTCTTTTCAAAAGAAGTAATATTGATTTAATGAGGACACAATAATTTTCGGAAAGAATAAAGTGGGACACAGGAAATAGGAAATAGCGACTTTAATCCTTAAAAGTAATTTTATCTGAAAACCTGAATGAATATAGGGTAACTTTTAAAAAGAAAATATCGAATTTCCTTAAAACTTCGACAAGCACACACAATTTTTTTCATTTCAAATGTATAAAGCGTTGAGTTAGCTCGCATTGAGAATGAATATTATGTATGAGCTAGTGTATTCGACGAGAGTTTAATTTTACCTTAAGTTTTTACAAAAAAACACATTTTGTTGGCTACAAGCACTTGAAACGTGGCCTATTGAATGAAAAAGGTATGAATCCATGAAACATAGGTTTCTTTTTAAGATGAAACATGCACAAAATAATCCAATTCTTTCATATTTGATCCCCTACGTGTATGAGGACTTGAACAGTATGTTTGGACTATTATTCTTGCTCAGCTCAGAAAATGTAAATGTGCTTATTTGTTGTAAAAGAATATACATACGCATATTTTCTCGTGATGCATGAATAGAATGTTGAAAAGCCCTTGTAACAGCACTACACACTGTTTCGACAAGTAATATCAATAATAGTAGTAATAAGTAACACAAGAGCATTTTTCCCCTCATGAATAGAATCCACTTCAAGTAATAATATCCAAACAACGTTTTACAGCTCCCAATCAGTATGATTGGCGTTGAGTAAGTAAATACCATTCATGCTTGGTAAAAGCTCCAGCAGTAGAACAGGTCAACGTGGGTGTGGAGAATGGATTAATGTTAAAAGTTGAGAGCTCTCCACCTGTATATTACTACTGAAAAGAGGTATCGAATCCCGAGGTCATTCTTGAGAAACTCCATTCTATTCGTTTTCGAATTGTGGAGTCGTTATTTTCCCCATTTTATCAGCTTTTTGTTTTATATTAGATCTTTCAATGATCTCAGATCTGAAACTAAATCATATTGATGATAATAATAAACACATTGAAAATATAAATGGATTGCGTGACGCAATTTTCCTTTTGTATAATTCATCCAAATTTTCCAGCAAACCCTGCATGTAAAGTCTGTAAACTGAAATGTGTGTGGCAGTTAGCTCGAACATTTATGTGGAATAGAAGGAGAAATTGTATGAATGTACTGTACCCGCACATATGCATACTATTTGACTTTGTTTCTGTTCTCCTACCACTGTACAGTGTTTTCTATATGGGTTAGCATTTGATAGGAGTCATTCTCTATGTGACAAGTGTAATGTACGTGGGGTAATCGTCGTGAAAATGGAAATACTAGAAAGAAAGAAGCACTAGTAGCGAAAGGGAAAAGAGACAAGGAAAAAGTTAATAAAGAAATACCAAGAATTTCTTAGCGTGTGATAACAATATCATGGTGCCATTGAGTTGCAAAGATATTTTCTCTTGTTTCTTACTATTGAATACTATATACTCTCTTGTCCTCTTCCTTTTTCACTCCTTTTATTATCTTCCTCTTCTGCTTTCCAGATATCCAACTTTCCTCTTTGCATCCATTGTCATAAACATAAAAGTACATGTTTAACTTTCCCCCAAATTGTTATATGGAGTAAAGAGGTTTTCTAAAGAGAGGTTGTCTTACGTATCATCATCATCACCATCGTAACATCCCATCAGTTAGAAGTATTACATGTTGAAGGAAAGCACTGGGAACTGTATGTGATGAGAATTGTCTCCTCCTGAACACCACCCTGATACAAGAGTACCACTATAGCTTTGTACAGAATTGCAGATTGCAGTGTGTTATTGCTTCTTTGGTGTTATAAACTCTTGAATCCATTTTTGATGTTGAAAGTAGAGGAAAAATTTCCTTTTCTTTACAATTCTTCCGCCATGATGCTACCTCTTTCTGACTACTACTGTTTCTCTGAAAAGACATTTTCCTCTTAAATTCAAGATATTCTCTCCTTTTTACACAATGCAAGGAAAAGGAGTCCGTATAATATGAATCATGTGATAAACTACGGAAAAAGGACACGTATCATAGGACAAGCACATGATAAACTAGAACATTTTCTCTGTTTGATCAACAACTTGAAAATGTTCTTCTTTTCTCCTCCTCCTCATTCTATATCTCTCTCGTTGTGTATTCTTGCTTTGTCGTTTCATCAACGTCATTATTACACTCTTTTCTCGCTTTTTATTCACAGTTTATTGAAAGCGGAAAAGAGTGTTTAGTCGGTACTCCCAGGGAACAATTTTGTATACATCCTTTTCACAATCCTTTCACGTTCTTCAAGACTTTTCAAGAGTTTCGCCGACAATAACCATATGTTCCTTAGTTCTTGTGTTTCCTCTCCACGTTTACAATACCAAGTTGAGAATATTATACAACCCTTTTCAAATCCTGTATTGTATCTCAGAGCCGAAGGATTCTCTGAAGGAGAAAACGGACTAAAAAGGAAGCGGCGTAATGTCAAACTCACCCGCTGTATGAGGTCATGACAAAATTTGATATGATTGTTGCTGCTGTTGTTTTTGTTTTGAAGATCACAGAACAGTGTCTATTATGACGAGTATATTGATATACTCATATCCTCCACACAAGAAATCCGTACAAACTTCATGTAAAGTAGTGTATTTACCTATTTAATAATTAAATTCCTAAGAGCATTGTTTTCCAGCTTTTAAAACTCAATATGAAAGGGTTGAGACGCTTTCCAGAAAATCCAATTTGTCTTCACACTCTGTTGATCTACTTTTCTAACTTTGGTATTATTTCAAACTCCTTTCTACAACACTACAGCTTCCAGATTAGCAATGATTTATTTCAGCGTTTTGAATCAACAGCCTTCACACGCGTTGATAAAGTTTGCAGAAATTGTTTCTCTCTTTTTCATTGAATTGTCCACACATTCGTGATTTATGATCTGTGCTCTAGAACATTATTCACAGAGCAGCATTAAAAACATACAGCGTGGTAAACTATATAAGGGTATAAATATACATTCAACATTCTTATTTGATAATTATAAGTAAACTTTATCACAATAATACAGTGAGACGATTAAAATTCAGTTAATAAGTATAAAATTGCCGTTCTTTCAACCTAAAGTTATACTTCCGCTCCATTAATTCACTCAAATATTCATTGCACCGAGAATAAAAGGAGATAAAATTTAATAGGGGTAATTGCCAAGTGTAAACTTTGTATCGTCTCTGCAACAATAACCTCGTATGTTCAAATTTGGCTATTGTACCAGCATCACATAATACGCGCATATCATCGCTTCTTCTCCATTGAATGAAAACTCACACAAGCGTTTTCAATCGTTTTTGACAGTTTTCACATTTCGAGAAAATTTATCGCTCAGCAAGTCACACCCCATCCTTTGTGCTGCGAAGTTTCAATAATTTGACACATTCAACATCTCGGTATGCGAGAAAGTGTTGAATACTCAACATGACTCACATTGCCCCAAAGCCTTTCACATGTAAACTCGTATCCACATCAGCCAGCCAAGCTAAAGTTGCAAGCCAGTTGCGTAAACGAACAAATCAGGGCTGTTATATGCTCCGGTGCATTTCGGTGCTTCTCAGTTTTTGGTAACTTGCATTATAAACGAGTAATTGTGTATTTATTGATATTAAATACGAACAAAAAAGCGGATTGTGTAGCGCACTGTATCATTATCAGATCGTGTTACTGATTGTAACTCAGTTCATCTTCACTACCCCACCACCTACAATTATATGGAGTATGAATTGTAAACGTGGCGAAGAGAATCGAAAAACGTGAAAGAATGCTGAGTAATAAGATCATTTTGTAGAAGATCATCCTTTCTTTTGGTGTAATGTGAGAGTGTGCTTCAGAATAAACAGACGCAACAATGGGGCAAGCTATAGAGGAATTATTATGTAAGGGGGAGAAACAGTTGCAGTTGAGAATTCATTGGTGATGGTGAATGAAGTCGTTCTTTTTTGTCATTTAATCTCATTGCGAAGGGTGAGCTAGGGTTTATTATCATATTATTGCGTGGGTGTTGCTCCAGCCGGGTTACAGTGTCATTTGATGAAATTATTACATATGAGAAGATTAAATTGTAGCAATCAACAGTGAGATTTCATTTTATGAACTATGCTTTGATGGTGTGCCGTTTGAAATAAGGTATGACTTATCTTTAGGAAAAATATAGAATTGCAGGATTTTATATAGCTGTAAGCATTATTCATTAAACATTTCCGTTCCATTGCTTTCGACGCGACATACCACACCATTTCTGAATCTCAGTTTTTATCCACCCTACTTTCCTGAGTGAGAAGTGTTACTGACTCTCGGAAAGTGTCAGATAAAATGTAGACAATTAGCAAATTAATTATCCTCAGGGGGCTCTTCTTTAGTTGACACTGCACCACTTTTAGGCATTAGCTTACGCCTCAATGATTCTCTTCGTTTCGTTTACAACAACCACGCAGTATCAACAATCTGGTGGCTGAGCGTGGCCACAGTCTGGTGACAATTCAACCGTGAATGGTAATTTGTTGCTGGAAAACTCCAACAATATGTTATATACGAACAATTTTCTTTTTAAATCTTATCAAAGGTTAATATCGAGAAAAAGAGAAAGCCAAATATGAGGTATGAGAGATTTTGTACATATATATTTCATTTCAAAAAAAACTTTTGCTTTGACTTCCCCAAACCATAATTTAGCCTCTCTCAAAAAAAAACTTGACTACGTTACGTCTCATTGCATGTGTTTACAGAAGCAAAGTTGAACTCAAATGCGTCATTATACCTACGTGAATGCCCTTTTATAAATACAAACAATTTTGGCTCGATGGAAGACTGGTGAACACATTGAATGGAGGAAAGTGTAGATGAAACTAAAATTAATGACCGACTTAAAAGTGAGTATAATAATATCACACTTGTGTAAAACGTTGAATTATGTACAATAATGTTATCTACAAGTCACCACCAGAATGTTTGGTTTGGAGAATCGTTTGATCTGGCAAATGCATATTGTCATAATGCCTTTAGAGAGCAGATAAACCTATAAAAACATCATATAGTGTAATATTCACCTCTTAATTGAACAACTTTTGGTTGAGTTTGTGCTCGGAGATATACGAAAAAGACTGAAATATATGTAGCGGAGTGAAGAGAAAGTGAAATTATATAAAATCTGTATTTCCCTCTCGTTTCCTTTTTTCATCTTATCATTTATGTGTACATTCATAAGAGATCAACTCCGAAACGAAACGTCTCTTGTTAGTTGCTCTTTTTCCGACTCCTCTCTGGTGGAAATAAAACGTTGCTCTCTGAGGTAGAGAGAAACTTGAAGTGAGGATTTAATGGTGTGTATGCCACATACAGGAGGGAAATCATTTCCATATTATCATCTTTTTCCTGGTGTGACCTGCTAAATTAATATGCAGGCATATGCTCACAGCTCAGTGGAGTGAAATCAAGTGACTCATATAAGCAGGCACACAGAGAGAATGAACAGGGGTAGTAAACACCAGCACCACCTCTGTCGCCAACATTTCAGTGAGTCAAAGGAATTTTTCTAATTTTCTTTTTTTTTTCTCTCTCTCTCCTCTCTTATCCTTCTCTTTTATTTAGGAAAATACACACACACATACATGATGCAAAATTATATTAAGATTACACGGATGAATTGCTTTCTGGCGTGGAATAATAATGACTTGGGAAACAATATACGCCCGCTAGAAATATTGCCGAGAATGAGTGAAGATTGTGGCAAAGCGTTTTTTTCTTCTTTTTACTCCGATAAACAAATCGTCAAATGATGGTTTTTAAGCCATTTGGTTCGGTTGAAAGTAGAGAGCAGTTCACTTCATGGAATGGAATTTTTAAATTTCATAGCTTTCGAGAAGAAGCAGATGAGTACCTGCGGTTGTTGAACTAGGCACGAATAAAACTTTGTAAAATGGGATTGGGATTATTAATAAAATTGATTTATGTCCCAAATTTACATTTTTTATTATCAACATCATCAAACTTAGGCTGCTCATACTGATTAAGACGCATAAAATACCCAAGCAAGCCAAGTGATCAGACATTTTTTTTGCCTTGAGAGGTTAGCAGGTTTTATTGAACTAAATTGTCAATGAGAGCATGATACCGTGCGTCTGATATATGTATAATGCATTATTGAAAACTGTTTAAATAATCTGTGAAAGAATTATTTAATCCCCTCTTCCACACGGAGGTAGGCTGGTGTAAATTTTTCGTTTATCAGATTGAAAGTAACAAATTTAATTTTTTTATATACTTGTCAATCCATGAAAATATCCCCATAACCTTCTTGTCATCGCTAGAGGAGCACAAAAGCTGTGACAAAATAGAAGCCTCCCTTCTCTCCTGCGGTATCTTTGTCACCAGCAGAATACGTGGGATGAATACATGCAAGGATTGAGAATACCCGTGAATTTCATTTTAATGCTAGAAGGTATCAATAAATATCATGCTAATATTAACCCTTTGAAGAGGGATCATATAGCAATGTGGGATTAAAAGATATACAGGTTGTACACTGTAAAACGCTGGGATTTCTTTTACATTTAGAAGTGAGCCACAATTGCTGTTGGAAATGCACGCACAACAAAACCTCATTTCAATACAAAGGGGAAGGTAGAAACATACGTGATACATATTATTTTTGTTGAGAATAATATAAGCGGATTTTTATTTACAATTGTACCGGAAAATCTCACTATAATTTGAACCTGTTTGTTTGAGTGTGCATTATTTGCTCTAAAAAGATTCAATATGCTCATGTTTAGATGCATTCCACATCTGTCTCACATTGGTCATGCAGTTTTCTTCTATGCAGTTGGAAACATATTACACTTTTGTAATTTAAAACTTTAATGTGGCATTGATTCGATATGTACTATGTTACCCGCTGACAGTACCAGATATTCTGACAAAAATGTCTTTTATTCACACTTGGAAATGCTTTCATCTCCGGTCGTTCGTCTATATAATAGTATCATTTCACTCCCATATTTTATTTTCCTACATAGAAGGGTTATCACATTATCAGGTACTCCTGGGTGAAGGGTTGTCTGTCCAAATCAAGTTTCTGTATCAGAAAGTATGTATTCCAACGTTATGTAAAAGCGGATGTACAAAAACACTTGAGAGTGACAACAAAACTCTTTCTGTACCTCTCAGCGGGTCCCCGGTGACTCCCAGTATGCTTAACTTTATTTGATTTTGTGTGTGCATCATGCACATGCAAATAGGATTTATTGTATTGTATGCTTCAGTCTCTCTTATATGTATAATGAAAACCTTTTGTGCTGAGTTGTCAAAATTAAAATTAATTCGTTGAAGATGCTAATCCTCTTGTTATTAACTTTTTCTCGCCACCCAACCTTTTGCTGAAAACTTTTGTCAGTTTCAAATGAAAAATTGTTTGGCTAATTCTAAATTAGTTTTATATCTTCATTTATTTGTCTCTTCTATCCAGAATCAACAAAACGACAGAAGTTGGACAGTGATGGAGAAAACACGGATGGAGAGGAAACATCTGGGCAGTATTTAAATTCCGCCATGTCTATTGGAGATCATTTGGAGCAGGTGGGTCGCTACAAGGAGGATTATGATCGAAATTCTCCGCAGCAATCAAGGCGTACATCATCCCTTAGTCCAGACCCTGACAGAGCCCTGGACATGAAAACTCTAAAAGATCATCACCATCGACTTTTCTCAACTCCTCGGGGCGAAAGTTTATCTCCGACAAATTACTCTATCAAAAGCATAGTTCCCCCATCATCATCCCACGAGACAGGTACTCATTTAGCTACGTCACTTACTGAAAGTGAGCCATCGTCTGATGAACTGGCAAAGGACTCCTCTGCTCTTCTCGAAAATGATCTTGAAAGAAGAACAACAGGAAAAAAGCGCAAATCTAGTCTCTCCGAGAATGAGCAAGAAGAAAATGAGAACAAGCGGAGAAACAGCAAAGATCACTACTTGAAAGCATTGGCAGCAGAAGGTTTACGGGTTGGGAGGCATGTAAGCCGGATGCTGAAAACCCCAACACACTCGGTCAAACATCATCACCATTCACACCATCAACACCACCACAATAATCAATATGGGCAAGGGAATAATAATACTCATCATAATATCACAACCACCGCCACGTCTAATCGAGGGAGACGATCTGCTGCGGCACAAGCAGCAGCCGCAGCAATGATGCTAGAACGTCAAAGTCAGCTTCAGCAACAACTACGTCCCCCTTCACCATCTCCGGCGGTAGATACTCTGCTCCGGGTATTTCCCACGAAACGCCGATGTGACATTGATGCAGCTCTAGCTAAATCCGGTGGAGATGTGCTGAAAGCTATTGAGGTTTTACTTGTGGCTGGTGAAGTAGAAAATCATTTATTCCTCCACCATCATCACCAACAACAGCAGCACCAGCAACGCTCTCATCAGCAACAACTTCATCAACTTACACAACTTCACGCACAGAATCCGTTAGCAGTTACTCAGCTACTTCAACATCATCAACAGCAACAACAGCAATTCCATCATCGTTCAAGTGGTGGAGCCAACCGATCTATGAGTTGTTTTCCTCCACCAGTATCTCCAAACGGTGACTTTGCACCCAGATCAGGATCCCAAGTTGATTTGGCTATTGACCCACAAAAGTTAATTGAGCATGCTTTTGAGAAGGGGCATTTTAATCCTATGAAGGCAAGTTCGAATAACAATCAACTTCATCATCATCCATTTCTCAATAATGCAAATGGGAGCAATATGAGTCACCTTCCACAACCACAGCATAGTCCACCTGAAGGACGACTTCCAAGTCCAAGTGGAAGTGAAAGCCCGTCTTCAGCTTTTTCCTTTTTCGCCCCGTATACAGCAGCGGCGGCTGCTGCTGCCGCAGCAGCAAGGTTCAATCCTAATCATCCCGCTGCAAGAAGATTCATACCTTCATTGCTTCCCTATGCCATTCCTGGACTTCCGAGACCAGGTGACTTTTATCCTGGTGCAGGAGCAGCAACTAGTCCGTTGGTTACAGCTGCAGCCGCAGCGGCCATGTCATCTGCAGCCGTGGCGTTAGACCTAGGAACTCATGGTCATAATAATAGTAATAATTTCGGTGGCAACAATCAATCTAGCACCATTCCAGCTGGTGGCGGCAGTAATAGCAGTTTGCATACAAGTCCTGGAACACCTGGATCTCACTCTGAAGGTATTATGATGGGAAATGTTGGCGAGCGAGAGAATAACGCAACTCCTCCTACTTCTTGCTCGGGTTCTGATAGGGCATCATATTCCGAGTGAAAAGTGAAACTTCGGCGTAGTTTTGTCACACTGAATGTGTGAAATGATGGTAAAGAAATGTTACACTAACAATATTAACCATGTTCTTACATGCTAAATCCGGTATGCAACTAGCTTTCTCATGATATATTACGTAATACAGCCGTGTTTGTACAGAGTAGTCAGCATGATGTCAAATACATTTTGTATAGCTTAAATGCAAAGGAATGCATGAAGGGTATGAATTCACTATATAATTGATGATGCAACCCTTTCTTTCTTTGTATGCCATCTCTAGCGGTCGTTTCATCCTACAAGTATTACTACACATGTATCACAAGACAAGACACACAAAAAGAAACATGAAATGTGATTTGATCGGGTGGTTAGAGTGTTGCGCAAACCCTTTTCATATTGTAACATTGTAATATTGTCGTCACTTCTGGAAACGCATTCTCTTGTATCAATTTCTTAGCCGAGCATGTAAATAGTAGGCGTGCACTTAGGGCAAAGCTCCATGAAAGCTTCCCCTTCTTACAACAAGTCATGAAATCGTCATATGAATGCCATATAGTATTTCTTCCCTAATTAATATAAACGCATGTCATTTCCTGTGTCGGAAGTGGTTGCTTTTTAGCGTATAGTTTGTGTATAGGTAGGATCCAGTCCAGTCTACGTTTAAGCAAAAATAAGGATACATGTCTTGTTCAGAATAATTCATAGCTGAATGTATTTGGGTGTTTTGCTGTAAAATTAAGGTTTAAAAATTGACACATTACAAAGCATTTTAGATTCATCCGCGTTCTAAATAATAAACGGTAAATGTGCTCTGTTCTGAATTTGACTTGCTGATGTACAAGTAACCAATAAAAATATACAAACAAGAATAACCTAACACCCTTATCTTAATGTGTGGTGGGGATAAATGATATTGGTAAGTATGTATTTGTGCTGTGGCTTTTTGTTATTTTTACATAGACATGTGCATCAAGAATGTCGGGGTTGATTTGCTCCTTCCTATTTATAAACCCAGCTTCACACTTGGTGTAACGGCGTAATTGTACCGTGTAGTGTGCACGTATGATATATCAAGTCATTTAAGCTTAGAACTAGAGACACATACTTTTAAAAAATAGTTACAAATAAATTAGGTATATAATACACATCCCGGTTTGTACAAGTATGTACAGAGAAACATGATCCGTAGTCCAGAAATAGACAAACTGTTAGCATAAGATCTATTATAAGAAGTGTGTTTCTAAATCAACAGTAGAATCTTTAGATTAGAATGGGATCTTATTATAAGGATTTCGTGCTTGTAACTTGTAAGTGGTACTTCTAAGCGATGTGCAAACCTGTATATGAATGTAATGTTCTCTTATTTATGATGCTTGTTTTATTATTGTTATTCAGGTAATGAAATAAAATGCCTAAAATTTAGTTCACCTCTTTCCTTGAGAATGTGAATCTTGCACAATACCTCTCATTTTCATTCAGTGATGGTATTCAGACATGGAAATCCGCGTACTTCCAATTTGTATGTATGATCATCAAATTAATCAAGTTAATGGCAAGGAAAATCAAACTTGTGCTGCTGAAGAAGGAAGTGATCTGTACTGAGATTTAATGATTCAGCGTGTGGAACTTGGCCTATAGGAACTTGCATATTATTTTACTGTGATAAAGTTCCACTGCAAAAAAATCTTCGATTAACATCAGCATTACACATCCCTGTAATTAATGCACAATAATTTGCCACATTCTTTCATTAATCTGTGATTTTTAGAGTATACGAACATCATTGAGGTTAATATGCTTCATCATTATGATATCGATATTGTCTGAGAATCTGATTTTTCAGTTTTTCTACGTCATGCTCACCAATACAGGAAACGCAAACACCATTAGTGAATATGACCATATCATGAATGTCTAATCTATAACCACAAGAAGCTCTTTGCACAAAAACGCTTAGCACTGTCTGATGTTTCTGTCACCTAGATTTTAAATGGATATTTCTGTTTCAACAATTTTAAAGAACACGTGCTTCAAATTTAATTCGTATACTACTCTATAGAATTTCATGTGCCAAGTAAGCCATTGACGGGCAGGATATTCCGCTTGATCGCATGCACCGTATTCATTCATGCCAGAAGATCAGACAATCCATTTTTATCTAGTGTGCAGCTCAGATATTTGTATGCAAAAGTGAGACTGATGAAACACAGTATGAAACGGTGTAGCAGACGCTATATGCACTCGACTTGCCTCTCTAGAATTCATTTACATTTACATCTCCCTTGAATAAAGCTACAAACCTCTTAGTGTCATGACCATTTGACATTTGAATGGCTTGCTCGGATGAGTTCATCATTTATACAAAGGGAGAAAATCAAGACCACCGCAACTATTTATACACACGTAGCTAAAGTTGATACCAAATAAAATCATAATAGAGAGGTCGTTGATTACCAGATAGAATCTCTCTCTTCATTCACACAAAAGTATGCAGTGGGATTGTATGAGCTCAAATGCAAAATAAAGTTGTCTGCTAGTTTTTAAAACTTATTTCCTCAAAGCTTATTATGCATGCATGCCTGATACAAAATAATGTCATTTTAATCCTTTCGAACAACAATATATAAAGAAGGCACGGTCTAGTGCGGTGAATAGATTTTGTTCATAGCTATAAACACAATTATATGAATTGAATTGTACTTTGTTTTCCTGTGATATCTGTAAAAACGGGGGTTGAAAAGTGAAAACATTCGAAAATATTTTATACTGCCTACAGTTTTTTATATATAAAATATGAATGGAATCGTCTGTTGGATAATACGATCATGAAAAAATTGCCTTTACAACATATCAGTAGGTAAAAACAATTAGATTTATGGCATGTCCCATTCGACATTGTAAACAAGTTCTTGCATATGAGCAAGCGACCGCCACACGCTGAACACTTGTGTGAGCTCGATATTCACACACCCCGTCCCATCAGTTACAGACGCCGTCAATAATAAAATGCAAATTAGGATGACCAAAGATTTTCCTTTTAGCTTCACATTTTAATACGATTTTAAGTCTTTTGATTGAATTTATATAGAGTAAAAAGTATAAAAAATAGGATTAATTGTAAAATGACGTATGTACAAAAATGACTACTGTCTGGAACAAACTGTGCACAAAGCGTACTACTTGAATGTACATAGCATCTCCGACTGGATGCAGGAAAACTTCAACATTTGAAATACATCAGGGTAATAAATTAATATTATCTCAAAAATACAGTATAGGCAAGAATACTTTAGGGAAATGTAAGAAAATCGTCCCATTTTCGTAAAATATACACAAATCATTACAGCACAAAATATTATATGCAAGTATAATATTTCACTCATAGTTTTATAAGGGAGGTATATGTCCTACAATTTTTTATACATAAAACTCTAATAATACTACTGTTGATAATATATAATATATATGACGAAAATTCGAAACGCTTCTTTAACAAAAGTTGAGCGTAGTTTGAATCAAACTAATGGAAGTTAAATCACATCAAAAAGCGATTATCACTGAAGTAAACATTACGATTCATCTTTGAGTATATCCTTGTACATACTTACAACAAAGTCCCGTCTGTTTGATCGAGGACTTGGTGATCTTGATCTTTCACAACCTATTGCACTTGAGTAATCTAATTCCAACTCCCCAATGTATAAGGTATCCATTGTTGACCTGGCTTTAACTTCGCTGGTCCCACTTTTAATTTCCTCGGAGCGCGTTTCAACAAGAGTATATTCTTCGGTGGAAATTTTAATAGTGGGAGGGGTGCATGAGTTTGTTGTAATGGGATTTACTGCCGCTGTAATCGCTTCATGTGTGTTGTTTGCTGTTTGCTTGCTCATCTCAATTAGGCATTGTAACTCCTCCTGAAAATATTCCAAGAAACGAGTGGCAAACAAGGAGTGATTCTGGATCGTTTCATCTACACAAATTGACATGGTCAGATGATCTCCATAGCTAATGAATCCAACCACTATACCGGTGCGGTATTTGAGTGGCGGAAATAAGATGAGATTGGTCACTTCATCTCCCCCAAAAAGCTGAATCCTCTCTGCTGGTCCAGGAACGTTTGAAAATCCGACAGTAGATCTAGCCGTAAGACCAACAAGCTTTTGAAGAGGTGAAATCATTATTCCGCAAAGATGAGCTAGTAACGTGTTCACAGGTTTAGTGGGTGGTGGGTTGAAACTCTTGGTGTATTTATCACACTTGACAAGTCTTGCTCTTGAATTTGTTACCGAGGTTGGGATAGGAAGAATATGAGAGTAAAAGTTGTTTAACGGATGAAGCGTCCTATACGGTAAGTCAGCGTATGGAAGAATAGCCAAAACTTTTCCAGGTACTCGTGCTTTATAATCCCTAAATAACCTTGTAAATGATGCTGTGATGCAGGAGGACAGAAGAGCTGTGAACGCAGGTTTACTCGCACCACCAACCATCATAACATTGTTTGCTTTTATTAAGTCAATTGGATCCAAAGCATCTGATACTTGTGCCGTTGTTGGCACTCTGATTCCTTTAATTTGCTTCATGGATAAGGAGGAATTCCACCGGCATGATCCATTGTTTTTTACAAAAGGCCCGTGAAAAAAATTCGTCTCTCTCAAAATGTAAACCATTTGACGGGCGAAGTAATGCGGAAACAAGAGGACTGTTTGAATCCACCGAAGTATCCTTGTTGCCAGAGGCTCGGACGAACTAAAGTAGTGGCTGCTGAGAGAGGGTGACTTGCCCATGGGATCGATTGACGGGCGTACAGGGTGATCTGCAAATGCATAACGGAACATTTGAACCCATGAGATTGCATCCCCGTATGAGTGGTGAATTGTGAATACTATTCCGTATTCTTCATCTCTTCCAGAGTCTCCCTTCTTTTTCACAACACGAAATCTCCATTGAGGTATTTCTTGACTCATCCTTGTGATAATAGACTTTTCAATAATGTGCCTCATTCTCTCTTCCAAACTTTGGTGATCATCTTGGATTTCTTCTTGGGAGAAATGATTCTTTGCACAGAAACCCGTATCTTTTTTCATACAATAGAATAAAAACTTCTCAACGATGATCCACCTTAATTTCTCATATGGCTCGTATGACTCACCAGTCTCCTCTTGGACATATGAGCCATTCACTTTTCGTACGCTAAGTCGCGTTTTAAAGTTCAAAACTTTACTTTCAAAGGTTTTCACAATCAGGTCAAGATTTGCACGTCCTTTGCACGTCACGCCAATCACTATATTAGAGCTAGATGCCCCAAAACCAGTCTCTACTGCCCACAGAGCATCAGCCCCTCTTTCTATAAGCTTATAACAGCCGGGATGATAGCACGTGGCGAAAACAAGTCTCACAATCAGTCTTAGCGTCCAGCTGAATCCAGCTGCGAATAATACATTGAGGAACAAGCCTATTCCGAAAATATAGCAGAACAAAGCTATAAACAGCTCAAGGACAAAGATTCCAATTTGACAGAAGTAGCCCTTGACTTTTGTGATTTTACTAAATTTTTGATTCCCCTTCTCATCCAAGACATTATTATTATTATTATTATTATTATTGGACATGTCAATTTTGATATTTCCCAGGGGAGACAACTGTCCACTGCATTTCATCGTTGAGCAAGATGTATCCAGGTCCTTTGTGGTTGGACTTGGTGAAAATGTGAGTGAGGGGCTCATTGTGGTAAGATGTTCAAAAATAAATACTGATAAGCACTTTTATTATTATGATTAGTGTTACTTAACAGGTTTGATGACTCATGTGATTGTGTGAGATGATTCCCGACTGCTAGTGCAAGTGAAGTATAACATGGGTTGAGTGCACGCAATGGTTGGCTTACGGTCGTTTATGATAAATTTTTGTACTTACAACAATTCACACAATTACATAAAAAAAGTTCATAATCCAAATAACCACAAAAACGCTGCACACTAAGATTTTGCTTTCAACTCACAATCAAATGCAAAATCCAAACATGCACATTTTCTTTTCGACGAGAGAAGGGAAGTAAGCATATTATAGAGTTTGCTATTTGTACAACTGTGAACTACACACAAAGTTGTGTCGCCTCAAAACTGTGTTAGCATGTATCTGTGGCATCCATTCTTACAACTTTGCACTTGCCGTAAAAAGTACATGTTGAGAAAAGTTGGTGCGGCTTTGCATGTTGCATGCTAGAAACACGAATGCCTGCTTCATGAAGGTTGTTTTCGTGTGAGTCAAGACATGTGTATAACTTGTATTATAGAAACAAAAAATAATTATATAATCACGAGATTGATTTATGATAAGCTTCTAGTGTAAATATATAGCGTAATCTATCAAAGACAGGATAAGTCCTCCTTTGTTAGGAAGAGGTCAATACAGGAAACGCGTAGAACACCACCAAAATCTCCAAGTTGTAGTTGTAATGTTGCGATTTTCATGAATGAAGTTTTTGATGGAACCACATTTCTAAACGAAATGTCACTTTTATTAGTTTCACAAACAAAGTTTTAAAAGTTGAATGGATGCAATGAAGGTGGGAGTTTATTGGAATTGAATAAATTTTCCCTTTCTGTAAAAACTTAAGCTCGTTTAACTCAAATACACTTTCAACTGCAGAAGTATCACGATAAATTTTGCCACACGTGTAATAATGGCTAATGTTTGACTAAAATGCAATTGGAAACTGTCCGTCGGTTGACGTACCGGTGGTGGTCGAAGGGTTGGGGAAGAGGGCATGGTGAACTTTCAAACTTAGGTATTATAAGTGTTCTCATTCATCGAGTACTTCCTTTTGGTGGGTTAATCATATTTCAAAGAAAAAAATGAACAAAAACTAACAATCAGGAAGGAAAACGTTATGATGACTTTTGCTGTCATCCCTATGCGGAGTACCTCAATCCCCAAAAATTTCTTCTCTATTTTGTAAACCAGTTCCCCGCTAGAAGAAAAATGATAATCACTAACTATCAAAGTTGTCCAGAAGAGAGATGTCAACTAGAAAATGAAACTGTTACACGCTTTATCACATTGCAACAGTTCACTAAAAACTAAAGCACAGAAAAATCAAAAACACCTCTCAGCTTGATCATTGTCAGCTTGAGAATGACACTGTTCTTCAATATTCGACATTTTCTCACAATGAAACAAACCCAACTATGATTATGTCATATGTATATACATGTACACGCATTCTAACAGAATGGCCCTTAAGTACACTCACAATCCCAATTATGGCAAATTCGTGTACTCGAGGTAAGGTTGTGAGAATGCACGTAAAGTGGAGATACAGCTTTACACTATTTTATTCAGGAGATATACACCACTCACTTTGTATCTTTTACTCTTACATCCGTGCTTTGTAATTTTTGGATTTTATGGATACTGCTAAAACTTCAATAGTTAAGTACGCTGTGCTATATGAAGTTTTTGCATCGGTTTCAGCCAGCTTTTCATATAAACAATTTTACATTAGCAATACTTTTTATACGACGCTTCCCCTTGCGAAATGATCATTGTGCAGTGTGTAATAAATGATAAAAGTGTAACTTCATGTCTTCTGCAAAGTCCACCAAACGAAGGCATTCTTTTAGCGATTTGACTGTGCAGTTTACTGCATCCCTTTATAATCCACACTCCACACCTCACAATTCGCTAAGTCTTTGCGTGTGTTTTACATGCTTGGATTGCGGCCTTTGTGAATCTAGAATTGGATACCTGCATGCATGTAGCCTTTTTGTTATGAATTGAAATTGAAATCCAAAGAAAATTGCAACTTGCAAGAAGGTGCCAATCCGCGTCAATTTTTACAACGCAATCGGCAACAGAACAACAGATATCAACTACAATCGAACGATACGATGGGATACATTATTTAGTATTAACAATGCCATGAATTTCACTTTCTGCCATTTGCAACGGTCCTCAGTGTTTGTGATATATGATAGATTGCATATACCTACAATGCCCCATAGAGCACAAAATGCACATGTACCAAGTTCTTCATTAATTGTGTGATGCACAAAGCAGGACGACGGTGGGCTCATGCTCGTACATATTTCTATCAACGCCGCATGCAATAAATTCTGCAAATCATTTTTTGTTAAGCACTTAAACTCTTCTTAAATCCCACAGGTCTTCTATGTATACGAATGAATTCTAGTATTTTAACACCTCAAAATGCACACGCTAGGGAGGAATTAAGAGTTTAACAAGTGAAGACAATGGTGTGTCTGCTCAATGAAAAAAAAACTCAATCATCAAACATGCAAAACAAGTCATATATGTGAAATGGAAAGGTTGGCAGTCTGACCTTTGGCTATTTTACGTGTGTAGCCTAGCAAAGCAAACGGCAAGGTGCACATGTGCATAAATAATGATCCTGAAAAAGTTCCTGATATAACAGGCAATATCTCCTGTTAATATGATATGTATGACTAATTAAATTGATACCTGTATGCCGCGGCTGGCTGTTTAGCGATCAGCATCAGCATTTGAAGCAAAGTTTGAAGTTTACCGTTGCGTTACAGAGGGTGAGGTCCTGCACATTTTAATACATTTCAAGATAAAACATCTACACACCATTTTTTAACTTACAAAATCTAATATGTCGCAAATGCAAAAAATTGAATATCATGAACTTAAGGCAAGCGTTTAAAACTTTATGAGCATGATTATCGTGTTGCATCACCCCAGTTTTTGTCATAATCATGTCGTTTACAGTTCGTCAACGATATAATAACTCCTTTTGGTTATTTGTGTTCAAATGAATTGAGGATGTTGCATTGCACATACATGTAATTCAGGACAAAACTTCAATTAATGGATGCATAACAGCACTCAATTTTCTGACTAAAACGTAACAAACATTTTACATGATGATGTTTTGGATCAGGTACAAAAACAAAACATTATAATGATCGTAATAATAATGTATGCAACTTAATACCTACAACTCCATTTTATAATGCACCATAATGTTTAAATGCACTTATGTAAAATTCTCTTCTGTGCAGTTTGTCTGCACTTGAAAATCTTTTGAAATTTCCTGTCATTTTTGAGCATCCTAATTTGAATAGTTTTAAATTATGTCATAAATCCAGTGTATATTCTGCTTTTGTATTAGTTTTGGTGTTGGTTGGAATAAATACACGCAGTGAAGAAATCAACAATGACATGGATTCCACTGTTACTCTTGATATGGAATCTGCTATAGCTGCCAAGATGTTTCGATGGATTGGTCAGTCATCACAGGTTCGCTTATCATTACTCTACAATACATTTTAACCTTAGACCATGACACTTGCATGGACGAAAGCAGAAAAATATCATTGCTCATTACTAATCAACCGGTCGTTTCTCAATTTACACTAAACTCTTTATTTAATTTTCCAAAAAGAAATGTGCAGCTCAATTAATGAAACTTGTTCAAGGTTTTTGAGTCGTACTCGTAAAATAATAATACCTATGATGAGAATGAGAGCCATATTTTCTGATATGTGGATTGTTGACAGCCAAGATTATTATCAAGTGCATGAGGCATGCTTGCCGAGAATACACAAAAAGAATTCCATAGCCAAATAGCGTATCCTTTTTGTTGCTATTAAAGCAAGGCTTTTCAAAATGGGTTATCAGCATCTTCCACAATTGATTTAGACTTAAGATGAGTACACAGCAGCCGAGACTAAGACCTTTGCTTACATCATCCTAGTCCTTATTTGCCTTTTCCCTTAAAGTAACAACGTGCTCGAGACAAAAAATCTCATTCAATCAGGCCAATGTCAACTGCATAACGCAGAGAATAGAACAACAAAGGAATGCAGTGAGTATATATATTTTAGCTTAGCGTGGAATATAGGGCATGGTGGCAACAAAAGAATGGAAAACGCAGATGGAGCATTTACGTAATGGTTCTGAATCGCAATTTTCACTTGCAAATATACATTAGTATACGCCATAAAATTGATGCTTTGGTATATAGAACATTAATCATATTAATCATATTCAGCATAGAATAATTTAACAAGCTTAATGATAATTTTGCTTTTTTCCATGTGGGCTATTTTAGGCAACTGACCGTATTCCAAATCTTGTTAAAACTTATTATTGCATATTTCATTCATACCGAATGCAAACATGAACCAAGTCGATGCATTAGTCACACTTATTTTACATCATTTCATTCCTTGTGCGTCGTAGGAGTCGTAGCGAGAGCCAGAGAAATATTGGCAAATTCAATCGTTCTCAACAACAATTCACGTGAAAATCGCATGGAAATGGAAATAGGAAATGTACCGACGAAGTAAAGTTGAAAGTATTTCTTCACCAGCTTCACCACACAGCCAATTAATATGCCAATGCACAAAGTACACCTTCGATATTGAATCATCTTATCATATTTGACTGGCGAACATTGACAATAAACGAATGTAAAGTTTTAGGTCTGGGAAGATGCTTTATACATATGTACAACATGAGGTATATGCTTCAGTAGATGCACGTTCATTGATTAAGGTTCAGTGATGCCTGTCATAGAATGAGCAAACAATTTTTACGCAAGTCTACGGAGCAGGTAATGAAAACTTACCTTAGCATCTGTAGTTCGCTTCCTAGAATATGCATTATTTCAACAACAAAAAACAGCCTTTATCACTTTTCGAATGAAATGGGTGTCAGTCAGCCACGAATATTTGGGCCACTTATAATTTCTTCCCTTATTTGAGTGACAAAAAATACTAGATTTTTTTGCTAGAGGAAAATGTATATATTTATCAGTTATCATCTAATAACACTAGAAAACGCGTACATACATGCATGCTGACTTTTTGAATGAGTACAAAAAATACTAGATTTTTTTGCTAGAGGAAAATGTATATATTTATCAGTTATCATCTAATAACACTAGAAAACGCGTACGTACATGCATGCTGACTTTTTGAATGAGTACTTTTCATCTTGTCAAGATAATAGTGACGATCAAGTCTACAAATTATGTAAAAGCTTATTATGATGTTGATGCACATATAAACAACTCTGTAGACCTTTATGACGGAAATGAATTTAGTGGGCGACCGACAAGCTATCCGCGTGCCCGCAATGTGCTGATGCAATATTTTTATGAATAGAATTTAATGCAAAGGGAGGTCAAATTTGGAGGGACTTTGAAGATTGAGAAATGAGAGCAGAGGAGCAATGAGTTCACTGATTTTTTTTTTGTATTTGAAATATGTTTTCCTGGTGGTTATGATATATGCATGTATGGTGCAATGATGCGAGGTGCACATTTCGCGTATAAAATGTATAGATTAGGTAATAATGTAAAATGTAATGCTACTGGTTTTCTTGTCACATACAGAAAAAAATGGTCACAGTGACGCTGAGTCTTGATTTGTAATAGTAATTAATTGATATTGTATATGGCAGAACTTGCAAAAATTCCCATTGTTTTAGACATCAATAAAATATAAAAAAACGCCCCAGTCAAATTTCATCGACAAGTCCAACTATATGACCTAACACCTTGCCATAGCCCAGTCATTCTAATCTAACATCGCACTAATAGAATACTACGTGTCAGGGTAGCCACAATTATTATTTTTATTTAATCTGCAATTTAGATCAAGGGAATGAGCGAAAAATCAGTTTCATCTCTCATTAAATCTTTACAGATTCTCATGACTTCCCACCAACAAAATATGTAGGTACAATGATTAGTTTTAACGAGCGTACTCATACATGCGTTAAGTAATCTCAAGAACATTGGTTCTAACGATTCTATAGTTTGTAAAACTAGCAGTGTGTAACTCGTCACTTCATCATGAATATACAAACACAATAGACTTTATGTAAAATGATTAATTATTATTACACTCTGTAAAAAATATAGGCATACGCATATGTTGTATGGTTGTTTCTTGTATGTGGTCTTTTATAAACCATTATCAACTAGATCAGTCGTACCATCAATACAATATTTACAAGTGTAATTAGGCATGATATGAAATGCATTGAACATATCCATCTATACCACACAAAGATACAGTCCCTCTAAATAACTTTATATTTGGCTACTTTCTAGTGGGAATCACTAATCTAAAGATTAAACTCATTCTTGCATTACATGTACCATTTTCATCCTGACTGAGATTGCGTAACAGGACTACTACAAGAAGCCAATTTTTTCACGAGAGCTACTATTACTATTACTAACAGTCTGTACGAACGAGTGGAATACGTACGAATTAATGATCTACAAGCCATGTAATTTCCACTATTTTGTAATTCCCATCCAAATCTACCTCTCTTTGTGTATATATTCCTACTACCTTCCTAATTTTGATTCCTTCCTGTTATGTTGTTGGAGATGCTTATTTTGTGGGATTACAATTTACAATGCACAATTCACTCTCTTCTAAATGAGACATGATCCACTTTTGTTTTATTTATAAAATTATGCTCGTTAACACAGTATAGTATTTCTGAAAGATGTGTCAATTTGATATATAACGCATGTGTGCATTACGCTGTAAAATATATCACTAATTATTAATCAAAATTGATAACAGTTCATCACGTTCTACATTTGTAGGTTCCACTTGTAAGATTCTATCTGAAAGTCAATTGTCTGAAATTATGCTAATTTCCTTCGATTAATGCTAAAATAATTTTCTACCATCGCCCACATAATATGTACATGTTACTGTCAACTGTAGTAAGCTATTCGCGATAAGCTGGATACTGATGATGCAGCGTTATGTTCAGGTATTTTGACCCAAATAAGTTGCAAAATGAGTACATATGAATTCAAGAATGGGTGGTCACTGGTCATGTAGCGACGCCAAACGCACAGCTACACTATTTTTTTTGAATGCGTAGAAAAAAATATTGAATTCTGAATTCATAATTATGAGCAAGTAGAAACACAGTTTTGTACCTAATCCGTTTCGGTAAGCAAGCTAATACTATAAACCATGGTTGTATTAATATTATGTGGAGCGGACATAACGATTTCATTGGTATTGTTAGAAACATTTGTTAATAAAAACAACAGTAAATTGGTTACCAGAAAGCTTACCTTGAGCAAAAGTCAGACACTTTATTGATGATGAGAAAATCTTCTTGAACTGTGGTGTGGCTTATTGAATTACTCATTTAATTCCATTCCTTTACAAACGTAGCTAATTGATTTCAAGTGGGCTGAGGCTTTTATTTAGAAAGTGCATACTTGAAAATGCCACACAGGGAGAAAATCAGAAAAGTAGTATGTGGCCAGTGTGCATAATATTTTCTCTTGTCCGTCTGTAAGTATTGTTATTTGAGTGCATGGAACGAGCTTTGCAGATCTTTGAATAAACTGTATCTCACTTGAGAGTGGCTCATCTCATCGACATCAATCAGTGAGCAAGTGACGCTTTGAGGTACTTGAGTCAAGTGCCACTGCAGGTTAATGGATCTTTGTTTACAACAAGCATAAATCCCCGTTTCCTTTACCTCTTGTACATAGGCTTGGAAAATGGAAACCGTCAAGTGCTCATAAAACGGATTGTGGCGAAGAAATACAAATAAAATGTGAGGCAAAGTAGTAGATTCATTGTGTAAAGACATGGGTCCGTGTTTAGTAAGTAGTAACTAAATACAGTGGTTATACTTTCTTTAGAAACGTTTGTTTGCTTAGTCAGCAACATTTTATTTTGTTTCGTCAGGTGTGTACATTTTTATTGAGTCGAAGTCGAAACATAATACAGATACGTACGTGTCTTGTGTTAAACGCATACTTTTAAGTATTTCATTGCATCATTTACAAAAAAATTCGTATCACGGGCCCGGGTAAAATCGACCGTTCTCAAAGGTCCAATTGATACCGGATACTATACCTAGAATATTGATGGTTTAAGAGTGAACAAAAACCTGACATGATATTATGACCACCTACTACGAAAGCCCAGCGTCTTAGCTTAAAACGAGAACTTTGTACTTACATGTATGGATAAATCTCGTCTCGTTTTAGCACCCATTGTTTCAACGCCTCTTTTATCTCTAGTTTCTGCAGTTAACCTAAGCGGATGTGTAGCTGTTACGAAGGCTAAGTCAAGAGAACTTCCAAAATATATTTGAAAAATTCAACGATATTTTTTACTAATAGTACTTTTATGCGTAACGATAACGGGCTATGGATTTAAATGTATGTACCTATATACGAACAATTTATTTTGTTGGCCATTCAAATACAACGTAACGAGCAATGATATACAACAGAAAGATGCTAATAAAATTGCTTTTGCTCTTTTCACTAGTCTGGCCGTAGTGTTGCAACGACCAAATATATTCACTATTATCCTCGATCTGGGCATTCTTTTCTTCTATTTCTTGCTATAATATCAATTAATTGCAGATTCAATGGCACTTTTAGACAGAGGGGAATTATCATATAAATTGATATGTGTGGATACCATAATGCGACTGTGTTGTTGAAGAAGAAGGAAGCATAAAAAAGTGATGTACAGAGGAGCATTACGAATACTAGATCTCTGTAAGTTCCTTGGGCTTTCCCCTTTAGTTTGTACTCAAATACTTTGTTCTGGAAAAAAGTCTCCGAAAATACGGATCCTCTGTGTGTTGTTTGCGAGGCACACTCGATTGGATGGGGTTGGGCTTAAAGTCATTTTAATTTATGTTTACGAAGATACTTGGTCAAAATGGTATAATATTCATTTTCGATTTCGTAAGGGTTGGTTTCAAAATATATATAGCTTGCGCAAAAGCTTTTTTATAGCTCTGAACACTATCGAATGGTGATGACATGATATTATTATGGCGTATTGAACTTCTGCCAAACAATGAGAATAATTGAAAGTTGCTCAAACGTGAGCATAATTTTGTCCATATGTGAATTTTTACTCACAAGGAGGACAATGTTAAAGTTTAGGGCCCATGAACTGGCTATAGCCAACGTAGATTGAGCCAATAACTCATTTTGAGAAGTTATCTTGCACCTATACCATGTCTGCTTTTCGTCATGAATTGGACGCACATTAAAGTACATCTCACGACCACCACGTGTGTGCTTACATTTAATTACTTTATTATTTAAAAAGTTTGCAATATTTGTAACAACTCCAGAAACTTGTTGGCTTCATTTTTTAACACTGTGAGGTGTGTCATTGTGTCATTGTTTCATAATGAATATAAGAATCATGGGGCAAATATTTATCATATCGGTGTGGACATTTGATGGATCAGGTATGATGATTTAAAAACTAGTACGCATAATCAAACATAAAGTATGTTACATATATGATGATTCCCGGAATCTCTTTGCACCTTCACGAATCTACCGTTTTCATAATAGGTAAGAACGTAAGCATATCACTGCACTGCACAACAACCGACTCCAAGCTCATATGTAAATCCGTATCATGCAAGCTCATACATCCAATACATCCCTATCGCATCACAATTTATGAGCCGTAAACTTGACATTTAGGATGTGATGTGACATTAAAATATGCACATAATAGAATTTTCCTGCTTGTCTTAATCTTCAAAAATGTATACTTTAAAAAAAAACTCAGGACAGTACCGAATAATGCTCCGTCTCATGCACAATTTCATAACATTCTCTGTGTTATTATTTGTTTTGTACATGCAGAATTTTTAGAAAACCACAGTTTTTCAGTTATCTCCGTATTTTTTAATGAAATCCTCAACAATTGGCTGCAAAAAATGTGCAATTTTGGTGAGATATGTGGGTTATTTTATCTAGTAGAGGAAACTACGTGAAAGTTAGTCTTTTGTACCCGTGCGTGCCCAATACTTTTTCAGTATCAACATGATCCAAATCCAACATAATATTATCAATAGCAGCACAAGTGCAGTTCCACACTTACTATTGGAGAATACTTCGAGTTCAGTTTTCATCAGTGCTCCAACATGCTGTCCCTCCGAAACTACACTATCGACAATTTACACTTCGACTGTCCTGAAAGATCATGAGGTAGAGGTAGAAATTTTTTTATTCTGACGTTACAAAAGCAGTACAACATTGTAGTAAAAGGCGAAACTTTAGGATTTTACATAATTGTGGTTAATGTACACAGGATAATTTGCTAACAACCCTACAATCCACAAATGACTACAACTACGATTTTGAAGAAAATCACGCCACCCCTTTCTCCATCCTTCTTCTAAACTTTTTTCTCATCATGTTTCTCATGATAATTATTGGAATAGCAGTGTACCCAGCAGTTAGGAAATACTGCAAATCAACTTTGCCTGTTAGCAGCATTACCGAGCATTGGATTGATGACGATGACACCAACTATGGAGAGCTAACTTCTGTATCAACCTCGAACATCAATAACCCTTCGTTTGCACTTTTGGCGAAGAAACACAATCAATCCTTTACGTTTCCTCATGAACATTTTACTTCCGTTCGAGAAACTGATCACCTTGCTGAAATTGAAATAGGAGAAGTAGCCGACTGAAAAATCAGAAATGCAGCATATAGTTTTACATAAATATTTTAAACATTAATGCAGCGTTTATGTTTAGTTAGGTGCTAACTATTTTGTGAAGTACGTATATAGTATAAACTATCCTATTTTGTTATATTTTCAATGTTCACTAATACAATGTCTTACACGTGTTACACATTGATTCAGGCCGTTAATTTAATGCCCAAGCCCCTAACTTACAACTTTATAAATATAAATGCTCCAGATTTCCTAATGCATCAAGTCTGCACTCTGCAGTGGCAGGTTG
>JAHZNA010000407.1:0-21580 GCA_027743935.1 Sinodicranocentrus sp. ZH6 | reverse complement strand
TGAAAGCTATTGAAATGCCGATTTTCTACAGAGAACCATAACGTTCGCGACGAAGTCCAATGCTACACAAAAGAAAATGATCGGAGGAAGGAGAACGTGAGCGTGATAAAATACGGTAATTTCAATACAAGCTCCCATATAAATAACCATCATAAAAAGTGTAGAGAAACCCAGCCACATGGTAGACAATGTATTGATGTTTTCATCCTATAACATAAAATCTCGTAAATATCTCATCTTACCCTATGCACATAATTTTTGTAAATTCGGAGGATATTTTTATACGAATGTACCGTCTCAAAAAAGAAAATGCCGAGTAGCCCAAGACGACAAACTGCAATCACTATAAGTCCAAGTGCAAGGCCTAACTCCAACACAGGCTCAACAAAGTCTTCTGCATGGTGGTCAAGCATCCCTTTTGCCTCTTTTTCTGCATCTTCAAACTCAATGTGGAGGCACCACAGGCCAATCAACAAGTAGCCGATGTAGCTTACCTATACGCAAATTATGGAGCGTTGTATGTTATCTGTTGTCAAATCTAGCTAAGCGGGTTTATTCTGCACTTTCACGTACGCATATCCAAGCAAAGGTGTCAAAAGCAAAAGTATCTGCTGTATACCATTTGAAAATATTTCCAAACCAAACTCACCAATGCAGCGATAAGAATCCATCGAAGTGAACCCCTCACAGTAGGAACTTCTTCTCGATCCAGTAATTTTACCATATTGTAAAAATTGTACTTATGTAAGTAGATATATGATTTAAAAGTATTCAAAAAATCCCACTAAATAATTTAAAACGCGTGTTGATATCTCTTGAGATCTAGGTAGAAGTTAAGATGTCAAACTAACGATGAGCGAAGCAGATAAAAAAAATCATTCCGTCAAACACTCACAATCCAAACCAAAGCGATTTCGAGGTATCGCATAAATTTTTCCCAAAGTCTGCTGTGCTTTTCTTTCGACTTGTTTCAGCTCTGTTATACTCGAAAGTTACCTACATCATGATAAGTCACACTAGTTTGAGATGCAATCTTTAGGAAGCATCAAGAATATCATGATAATATGCATCATTGCTTTTCACACTCTGCTTGTAATAGTAGCAATGTCGGCAATGTCAGTATTGTATCAAAGTAGTTATGACTCGTCTCCTGAAAGCAAGAGTAGGACCGACAATGTACAGCATGTTGCTTATGCTTGTTCAGGATACCGTGAAATGCACAAAGTAACTACATTTACTATTTACTAACAAGTAAGATTATATAAATGTATTAGATAGCATGCAAACGAAAAGTCGGAAAATTCCTTTCGATGTTCCAAAAAAACAAGGAAGTTTTTAAACTACACGTTTTTGCTCAACGTTGCACATTAAGTTGCTTAAAAGCTCAAACCCTTCCTGACACGTACGCAGATATTTTTTCTCACATTTTTTACATGCTCTTGCACCGACAATCTTTTTCAGTCATTCCTGTGTCTTGACATAGCTTTCTACCGACGATGAGGCTGCTAGTTGCCAGTGTGTTTTTATTTTTACGGTAAACCATGATTGCAGGTCGAAGCTTAGGATTTTAAGTAGTACGTGGAATACAACGTAAACAATACTTTCTTTCAAGTAGCGTCTGTATTAGTGTAGCACATGCAGTGTTTACTTTTACTTTCTCGAATAAACAATTTATTCGTATGTGGGTTTCGGATGTTCAAATAAAAGAGGATTTTTAGGTGTATCGAATTTTATGCAGTGTGGGATCAACTCAGGAAGAAATTGCAAGTGCGTATTACGTCTTTATGTAGTAGCACAGTCGAAAGAGCACTTACTCAAGCAAAGAGCAAGACAAGCTTCCACAAATAAGTCACAGAGGAAACTGGCAGCTGTTGAAAGAATTTTTCGGGGTATAAAGGTATCATCATCATTCGAGAAAACCATGAAAGATATGCACATCGTGCGATGTCGTACACTATATGTTCTTGTAAAGTAAAATACGACTTTCGTAGTGTGTCTTAAACTTACATTGAAAAGTGTGCTAGATATATATGTCGAAACTCGAAACCGTGTTGGTAAGAAGATTGAGTAGAAATAGATGAAAATAGTTACTCACGTTGCCTACATAATTTTAGATTCATACGTGTGTGTGGTTAGATTTTGCCATAAATGTTATACGCATTTTCGTATATGGATTACGCAAAACTCATGTCACTTTTCAAAGCTAGTCTAATGCCCCGCTGTAAATGTAAAACTTAAGGCACATTAGAAGCAGCTTACACTTTTTGCGAGAAACAAGCGATAGCCAGAGAAAGCTGCTTTGCAGAGTCTGTGTAGTCTGTAGTGCACTGCACTTCAAGTCATCGTCTCATCATGTCACAATCTAGACCTAGACTGCTTTACTCATCCATGAAGATCTTCATTCAAATGCAAGACATAAGCCTGTCAAACGCGCTCCTCATTTCCTCACTATTCATCCAATAACCTAAGAGGAACAGCGTTTTCTTGCACGGTGTGTCGTATCATCAGAGAATCCCAAATCCCAACAGGTAGGCAAAAGCGGGGATATAAATTTATGTTTCTGAGCTTTTATAATAAAAGACCATGCACAAAGCTACACTACAATATAATTCAAACAAAAATTCATCTTGCGTACCACTGTATGGAAATAATTAATGGTTCAATGTGAAATCATTTTTTATCCAAGTCTATTTCAAGGTCAGGTGCTTCACAACTTTCCTTATAAATTCAAGGCTTCTCTGATAAGTTTTATTGAAATATGATTTCAAAAAGCCTTTTTTTCTTACACGGAATTTCATTTTAATTGCATTCAATGCGCAATGTTCACTTTGATATATTTAAATTTATGATTAATTGTAGTACCACTGCATATTGGCATATTCAGTCTGAAGAATCTTTCATTCCATTTCTCTATGACCGATGATATACGCTATACTGCGTAGGCGTAGGTATCCACTTAAAAGTATGTGCTCTGCTGTATGGCATGCGCTAAGCTATAATTAATTATTTTCCAGATGTTGGATGGATTTGGATATAGCTCTCAGTCTCATCGTCAGTTCTAAGCAAAAGACTAGTGGCTTAAAACAATTCTATTGTATTGTTAGAATTATGTATCACGATAAATTGACAGCGGATGATCTATCATAGCCAATTAGGAAGACACGATGTTGAAAACTTTTCCTGCTTCCAAACTTGAATGATGTTTACAGGAAATTATAGATACATAGCTGGGTAATGGTAATTCAAATATCTAAATACAATATATTACTATCAGCGTATTAGCGTTAAGTTCACTCCAAAAAATGTAAGGATTGTATATGTTACTCACCTCGTTTCATATCCTCTGTGTATATAATGCAAATTCATAATTACATTTATATTGCAAGTATATCAAATTCTATTGATTTCAAACCTTACTTTTCCCCTTGCTGCTAGATCTCCTCCCGGATGGTATCTTAAAGTTTAATCATACGTTGAGAGAAAGATAAATTGAGCATGATTTGAAGATTGACTACGAACAGTTCCAGTACCTTCATCCATCCCATCCATGCATGATACAAAGGAAGGTATACCTGAAACCTGAACACTTGGTTTTTTATTTCCTGATGGTGGAAAGGCTTCCGTCCTACTTTCTATTCAGGAAGTCGGTATTCAGAAATATGCATAATGAGTTTTGGTAAGGTGTGCATACATGATAGTATGCTCTCTTCATCCGCAATCTGGAATTGGCTTTAGGGAATACAAAGAAGAAACGACGACAGGGTAATACATTATGCCCTAAGTATACACAAAGTGACTTGTAATTTCTTCAGAAAAAAAACATTTTTTTTTGCAAAAACATCTATCAGTCTAAGATCAAAGCCACCTGAGAAATCTCAAATATTTATGGAAGCGGAGTTGCACGTAATTTAATTAAAATATGCTTATGCTCTTCTTGTAACAGGTACTTTAGGGACCCGTATTCGTTCGTACCTTGTAATATTACGAAAGCCATTTGTAGTACGAAGATAGGAAACACCATGCATTTGAGTACACATCTAAGGTGCATAATGTATGGAGATTTTTCACAAGATTGCAGAAAAGTTCTTTGTCATGAGGGAAAACTCAACTTTGCATTTTACAGATATTTAATAATTCATTAGTAAGTTCATTTTCAATACCGATACAAGGAAAATCAAGAAAGAAAATGACATAACAAGAACTTCGATGCATTATTCAGCACATCATAAGACTGGATGGAAGTACGTATAAATAGATACTATCGTTATAAAGTAAATAAACATGCGTGCCTTTTTAATTAAAAGAGAGTTGTTGAAACCTGGAAACTGACAAATACGTCGTTTGCTTTCATATAATGCATTGACTTGATGGACACTAGGACATAGCCAAGGTATGATAAGTGAGAAGATAGTAAGCGGATGAGTGTCCATCGAGTTTTTTCAGTTCCTTTTTTAGCTTCTACCGTATAAATTTCGTATAGCACTCAATAGACAAGAAAGATTTTCTTCATTTGCTAGACTTAAAATTCAACACATTATGTACCTCTAATGGAATATGTAAGGCACACCTAAGATTTTTAAGGAACATCTACTATATACGGTGAGCACCAATGTGTGCACATACATTGAATAGAAATCCGTTATCAGTTGTCTTGTCAGTGCTAGCATAGTATTGTTGGTTTAATGTAATGGAAAATGGAAAGGGTGGATGGTGGTTTGAGTTGAGATTGTAAGTTTGTACTTTAATGATGACCGTAAACGTCATTCTCGTGGTTATGTTTGTGTGTAATGTGTAAAAAGTTGTGCTGGGTGCACATTATCAATGTGAACATGTGAAGGCGAAAGGCGAACACAGCATACCTAAGCATGTTTATATTATGATGATTACCAATGATGTGATGTAGCATGTGAAAAGTAAATATACTATTGTGTCGCATCCATAATCCCTTATGCATCAGCAACATCCTTGATTATTTCACAGAAAACAATGTTTGAGTCAGATGCATAAGCTGGGATATTCCATACTGGAATACATGTGTGCTTTAATTTGCTCAATTTTTAGCTCTAACATTTTTTAATTTGTTACTTTTATTTTAAGTTTGTTACAGTGTTTTGAGTTGGATTAGCCCTTTATGAAAAATCTTTGCATGCATAGTTTGGTAGACACATTTCAGTGGGCGTGAGAAACGAAATTTGTCAAAGTAATTGGAATCTAGACCTTTATTGTAGAGGAGCAATTATAACGAAAAATGTGCCTCTCGGAATGTTGCAACTGTGGTCCATCACTGTACAAAACTGTGCATGTGATAACAGTTCTAGATCTGGTACATTTGTTTAACTATATATTATTGCATTTAAATATATTGATTGAGTGAGCTTTGATTGAGTTTCATTGGGCGTGAATAAATCCTTCGTTTTCTAGGTTCTTTCTGTAGTTTTTGTCACGTATGAAACGAGAAACTTCGGGATCCTCACTGGATTCATGAAGTATGAAAACTGCACAAACTGCGCAGTTTGGTCGGATTATGTTGATCGGAAATTGCACTTCGATTTTGAAAGTAAGTTTGTTAGATCAAATTAATATTTCATACTTAGGATTGTAAAAAGCAGATGTGTTTAGAATCTTTAGTGAGCATATCAATATCAATCAGGAGGTAATCATATTTTTACAACATTTAATTTGTTTTTGTATCGGACAGCCTTCACAGTGATGACATTAATCGGGATGATATTAGTTGGATTTATTATTGAAGGGATTTTATATTCAAAATTGAAAACAGGAAAACGAGGGGTAACCTAAAAATACAAGAAATTCAAGTACAATCCCAATTGCCCAATTGCAGACAAATTTAAACTTTATTTTCTCTTTTTCAGAAAATTCATCTATTCTGCAAAAAATGGTTCGAGATTCGCTTAGCATTGCTCTTCATTACCGTTTTAATGGCGGTCGCAAAAGTATCTCGAGGTTTTTATACAGTGAAACTTGACGCAGTGATGGATGGGATCACGAAATCTTACAGAATAATTACTCTGTATATAGTTAAATGTTTTATGAGGGAACTGGAAGATACTGTGGGAGTCGTTTATGTCAAGGCACCGAAGCCACGAAAACGTGGATCTTTATAGCTAAAATAACTGTATTTTAAATTATTGAATGCGGTTAACTCATTCATTTTAAGTATTACTCATAATTTGTAGTTTCAGAAGTAGTTTTATATTATACATCTTAGTTCCATTCCATGTCATTTGTGAAGAGTGAAAAATTCAATTGTTCTCTAAACATTCCTTAAATACATACATACCATACATTACTTAATTTGTATCTTGACATATTTCATGACGCCCTCCGATTACCATATTAGTTTTACATCAGACGAGATTATGATTAGATATAACTTTTAGTATACATGTGTATTTCTATTTTTATTCCAATTTTAATGTATAAAACAAAATATAGGTTTAGAATGAAGATTTTGTGACAAACGGTTTTACGGCCAAAAAATGTATCCCATAAATTATGGGCCATAATAAAGATGGTTTTGTAATTTGTTTCAATAAAAAATATTTTTTAGTACACAGGAACGAATCACGTATTGCATATTTGCATCAAATCATTGGTTCTTCCAAAAGGTTCCGGTTTTTTTTATTGTAGAAGGCCCGGGGCATTAGTAAGTAACTAGTAAACCAAAAATGAAAGCACCCACACCCACTTAAATATTCACTGAATAATAAAAATGTAATGCAATCCAATTGTCGATAGCAAATTGCAGTTTTTGTGCACACACTACTAAACCAAATGCTTTCAACTTTTTAGTGAGCTAGGGAGTGTACTTCTCCGATGTCTACTAATGCCCACCAACAAAGTCTTTGTTTTCCTAAAAGATCTGTGTGCACGGCGGCAGCAGGGTTCATTAGCGGTAGATGTTGTTGTTTTTTGCATACACAGTGCAAACTGTTGTACTTTTACTATGAAACAAGGTAAAACGGCACCTGAACAGGATTCACAACTTTCCCGGACGTGTTTATAATATTTAACATATGTGCTCTTCTATTTCGCTAATAAAACAAACCTTTTCAAAAACTCGTATCGATATTTATTTTTTAAATAATCATGGTAAGGTAGTGATTTTTCATTTCCCTGTACTTAGTCAGTAGTGCTTACTGTTGACGATTCATCAGTCAAAAGTTGAAAGTGAGCAAACAGCAAAGGCAAAAGAAAATTACTTATAACTAAACGTAAAATCGACCGTCAGCCTTGTCATCAGTAGGTTAGTTGTTCTGGCTTAGTTCAGCTGTTAGTGAACTGTGCTCTGCGGTATATGCTTAGTAAAAGTTGTTTGTTCTATGTACAAAATATCAGTGATTAGTTGTTAGTCGGTCAATTGTTGGCTGTGAGTGTATGTAACGGTTAAGCAATCGTGGCTTGCATAAATATAAACTACCAATTTCAACACATGCACATTAAACGTAAAAAAGAGGTATGGTAGTACCGCAAAATTCAGGTCGCTTTACACGCGACCGAGGGACAAAAAATAATGCTGGAGAAAAAGGAAATGCAGATTTCGCTTCTGGGTAGGTTTTCTTTTAATGATGATGACTGATGACAGATGATTATGTGGAGTGTCAGGTGTATACCAAATTTTAACTGGAAATTGTAATGTAATATGCACATTTTTCACTTCCACAGGGACAATTCTGAAATTCGTGTGCGGCAGTCAATCGAAAATGACGCGATAGATTCTAAATTTGGTTTCCACCGTGTAAAGGACGCTAATGAGAGAGTTGGATGGCTTCTGAATATGCATTCGGTATGTCGTTAGTTAGTTTTGGAAGTATTATTGGATTTCTTTGTACTCTACTTCCAACTTCTGCTGTCACTCTTCATCCTCGTACCGTTGGACATTGATTATGATTCTTCGGTTTTCTTCTTGATATGATTTTAGACGGAGGTACTGGATGAAGATAAAAGGCTTATTAGCGCAGTAGACTACTATTTTATTCAGGAGGATGGCAGTAGATTCAAGGCTACGTTGGCTTATCATCCGTACTTTTACATACTACCTAAACCGGGTACTTCAAATTTTAATATGACTTTGTTTACGTAATAGTCTTCAGTTTTTGTTTCCGTACGTCGGGCTTGGTCAATTGTCTGTGTCAGTTCGTGTGTTTCTTCGATTCAAGTTTAATTTAGCCGTGATTTGATTTGGCTTTTTAAACTATGTACCGATAATAATGACGAGTGTGCAAATAAATCGAATTTCATATATCATCCTAACTATATTTGTTTATACTTTTAGGAGTTGAAAAGGAACTTACTTTATTTCTACAGAAAAAATATAGTGCAGTTATTTCATCCGTTGAAGTAGTTCCGAAGGAAGATTTAGACCTGGTAAGAAACAAGAAACATGTAAGGAACTTACTCTATTTCTACAGAAAAAATATAGTGCAGTTATTTCATCCGTTGAAGTAGTTCCGAAGGAAGATTTAGACCTGGTAAGAAACAAGAAACATGATTAAAATGGTTACTTTTTATAACATTAAAACTTGCTTGGCTTTCTGTATTCTCATATAATATTATTTACTGTTTTAGCCAAATCATTTGGTGGGACTGAAGCAGAAGTATGTAAAACTTTCGTTTCTAAATGTCAATGATTTAATGAAAGTCCGTAAAGATATTCTCCCTGCCGTTAAAAAGAATTGGGAACGTGAAAAATCCAATACTGCCTACGCGGAAATGTTAAGACAAAGTTATATCGGGGACACCGTGCAGTTGGACGGTCATAAATCTAGTACTGATCACATGGAAAGCATTGCTGATATCAGGTGAATATTTACTATCGATTGTTTTTAATACAGCGTTGTTCAGCGTTTAATTTTTTTATAATTTTTAATCATGTTTTATTTTTAGAGAGTATGATGTTCCATATCACGTTCGTGTCTCGATTGACAATAAACTATTTATTGGTCAGTGGTACAGCTTAAAGTTACAAATTGGAATTAGTTACAAACCAATTATTGAAAGACGGACTGATATAATTGAATCTCCGGACTGTATTGTGTTGGCCTTCGACATTGAAACTACAAAGTTGCCTTTAAAATTCCCCGATGCTTCTGTTGACCAGATTATGATGATTTCATATATGATTGATGCCCAAGTAAGAAGTTACTTCCGTAATTTATTATTAATGTTATCTAACAGAAATTTAAATTTGTGTTTTAGTTTCCTAATCTTTTTGAATGTGAGGAAAAGAAAAGTAAGATTGAGGTGTCGTACCCCAACGCGGTGCTAAACATAATGGTTAAAGAGGAGTTTACGAATGATCAATATCACGAACTAAGTGATCCCACTTCTTTGGACTATTCGATCAGAAATGAAAATTCAATTTTCTTTGAGGTTGATGGGCCATATTTGGCAATGATTCTTCCTGCTTCCAAGGAAGAGGGCAAAAAACTGAAAAAGCGGTATGCTGTCTTTAATCCTGACAAAAGTTTAGCTGAATTGAAAGGTTTCGAAGTTAAACGACGAGGAGAGCTGCAGCTGTTAAAAAACTTTCAATCTTCTGTGTTTGATGCTTTTTTGAAAGGCGATTCACTTGAAAGTTGTTATAATGCTGTAGCCAAAGTGGCTGACTTTTGGTTAGATGTTCTGTACACCAAAGGATCCGACATGCCAGATAACGAACTCTTTGAATTGATTTCTGAAAACCGAAGTATGAGTAGAAAATTGGAGGACTATGGACAGCAAAAGTCTACATCTATTAGTACAGCCAAGAGATTAGCTGAATTTCTTGGAGACCAAATGGTCAAAGATGCTGGCTTGAGTTGTCGTTTCATAATTTCAAGAAAACCAGACGGAGCTCCGGTCACGGAAAGAGCTATTCCATTAGCAATTTTCCAAGCGGAACCAAGTGTTAAGAAGCACTTCTTGCGTCGCTGGCTTAAGGATAACAGCATAATAAATTTTGACATAAGAACAATTTTGGATTGGGAGTATTACATCGAGAGGCTCAATGGGTGCATTCAAAAAATTGTTACTATTCCAGCAGCACTACAAGGAGTCTCGAATCCGGTACCAAGGGTGCCACATCCGGACTGGTTGCATAAACGTCTGCTAGAAAAAACCGATGTTTTAAAGCAGCGAAAAATAAATGAAATTTTCAAACGGGCACCAAAACCGGTTGTGGACGACTCTGATCAAAATAGAGATGTTGGAGACATAGAAGAAATCGGTAGAAATTTGCGTCCTGCTCAGCAGCGAATATTAGCTCATACCACCAGAGTAAATCGAGGCAAGCGTCAAAGATCCCCAGAAATTGACTTATCGAAACATTGGAGAGAAGTACTGGGTACTGCTCCAGCTGTTGGAGACGACAAAGAAAGCATAGCGAAATGGTTAATATTTCACAAACGAAAATGGGTGTACCAGCGTAAGCAACGAGCTGTTGAAAGAGCGAAACGGTCAAAGCGTATGCAACTTGAAGATCGAGACGAGTTTAGCGAGATTAATGTGGGGGATAGAAGGCGCTCAAATTTAGCGACGCTTGGTGGATTTCTCAGAAGAGCACAGCAGGTGTTGCTAGATAATCCATGGCAAATTGTTCAAATAATGGACACTGGAATGCCAGGAAAATTTAAATTGTGGGCTATGGTGGGACAGGAACTGCATTTAATTCGATTAACAGTCCCTAGGGTGTTTTGTGTGAATTCCAAGGACGTTAAAAATCTCAGCGGGGAGGAACACATTCGAAAATGTAGTAAATTACTACCACGAAGCCATCAAGCTTTTCATCTGTATGAGTACACTATTCCTGAAGACTTGTTTAAGAAAACATGCAATGACTTCATGGCTGATCTGGCAACTCCATCCATCGAAGGAATATATGAAACACAGGTTCCTCTGGAATTCAGAGCATTATCTCACCTCGGATGTGTTTGTGGTGTCGACAGAGATGAAGCCCGAAAAATTAAAGAAGTTGGAGACACTTTTGATTTGAAGCAGCTGGTCATGAAAAAGATTCCTCCTGATTACAAATATCTAGATATGTCATTAATGAAGCATATCTATCTATACCATCATGCTTCTGGAAACAAAGCGTTATTTGGAGTTTTCTTACCTCCCCCAACCAATAAAGCAACTATATTTGTCCTAAATGTAGCCCGATCAAACCTAATGCCGAACTTGGGCAACCTGTACAAGCAAATACGCACTGAAACGATAAATCGTGGTGGACTTGAGGAGAGCTTACCTGAGGAAAATTGCTCGTTTGATATCAAGATGGAGACAGAAACCAGAGCGATCTTTACAGGACTTCAGAGGATTTTACAAGCTTACAAAGATGAGAAGAGAGGTGCCACCGCATTAGCTGTCCAGTCTACGATTGGATTCCCGTTGTGGGTTTCTAGAGTTCCTTTAATGGGAGAATTCCCTTTAATTCCGATACATGTTCTTGATGAAGACGATTTGTACGCGTCAATGCAATGGCAGCAGGTTGGAGCAAAAGTTATATTAAAGCATTTTTTGCGTTTTAAAACTGTGTTGGAGGCTGCGATTGAACAAAGTCGGTATCTGCAAATTCCTGTTGGAAACCTTCCTGCGGATTCTATAATAACTGGCTGTGATGTATTGTACGCTAGGCATTTAATGAAGAATAACTATTTTCTCTGGTGCTCACCCACGGAGAGACCAGATTTGGGTGGGAAGGAAGCAGATGATAACCGGTAAAATAATCTTAATTATTTAAAGCATTAAACAACTACTAATCTACTTACACATGTTTAATGGATTGATACGTACATTGTTTTTGTACTGCAATTCAAATTTTGTTGTATCTAGCCTAATCACAGAGTTCGAAGAGCACAACAATATCGTGATCAACAATCCAGGATTTTATCAAACAGTTTGTGTAGAACTGGAACTGGATGGTTTAGCTGTAGATACGCTTCTACAGTCACATCATGTACATGATATTGAAGGAACTAGTGCTACTGTAGCGTTTGATAATATGCCACAGGCTTCACTTGAAGAGATGATGGGGAGTAATCCTGGGCCATCATTAGCCAGTTATGATGAAACTGCCCTTTGCAGTGGAGCTTTCAGAATTCTTAAGAGTATGGTGATTTCTTGGGTTCGAGATGTAACAGTTCATAGAAATGTATATGCTGACTACCAGCTTATTCATTTGTATAGGTAAGACAGCTTTACGAAGTTGGATTTTCTAACAACATCATACTTTGTTTCAGTTGCTAATTCGATGAAATTATTATTGCAAATTCCAGATGGCTGAGGTCCCCAAACGCTTTATTGTATGATCCTGCATTAAGAAAAACTTTAAATAATCTTATGAAGAAACTATATATTCAGGTAGATGATCGTTCATATATGATGACTGGTGATATACATTATAGAGGTTTTCCATTCTTTCTTTCAAAATAATTCATACCCATCCACAAAACACGTGGAAGGTAAATTTTGTACGTGCTCTGTGTTGCCCTTTACCCATCGTTTTTTAACGAATTCAAAAAAAACGTATGCTTTTTTCTCATGTCCATCTTCAATAATTATTTTGCCATTATTATTTTTAAGTTTTGGAATACCTCGTTAAGTAAAAGTCGTGAAGTTAAAATCAACTCATCCTATATCCTATTTATAAGTTTACGTTATATTTGTTTGATTTCAGTTCGTAGCTGAGTTCATGAGGCTTGGTTCAGTAATTGTTTATGCAGATTTCAGCAGAATAATCATTTGCACCAAGAAAAGTCGCGTAGCGGATGCGTTAGGATATATAGAATTCATAACAGCGTCAATGAAAAACAAGGAACTTTTTCATGCGATCGACTTAAAATTGGTTAATTGTTGGGAGTGTCTTATGTGGCTGGATACGGTAAGTCCTTTAAATACGTACCACAAAGCATTTAACGTAACACTATAAAAAACTTTGGTTTCTAATAATGTAAATAATTGTATGTCTTTTGCTCTTCGAAGTCGAATTTTGGAGGTATCAAGGCTAAACCTAGAAATTCAGAAACTGCTGAAGCTAAACAAATAGCACAGAAGCAGTTAAAAAAACAAAGTAGTAAAGCCCATAATGCTGACGCTGCGAATGAGAGTGAAAGCGATGCTGATGAGGAACAGGAAAGTGATTTGGAGGAGCTGAATCTTTCAGACGACGAAGATGAGGTCGGAAAAAGAAACTTCATAATTAGAAGTACTTATGTGTTTTATGCTGAATATTATCTCTTTATACAAAACAATACTCCTATCAACTTCGTAGGTAGAGCCAGATATGCGATGGTCCTTGACTAATGTTCTCCCTGAAGTTGGAAATTGCAAAACGAACTTTGTGAATGTCATTACCAGCTACATAATGGCTGTACATAAGTATTTGTCGTCTGAAATTGATGGTATAGTTCCCGGCGAGACCCCAGTTCGTAGACGTGTTTCAACACAAACTCCTCGAAGGAAGGGAAATAATCCAGCACTAATTAATAATACAGTTGCATTTTCTCAGGATTACATTAAGGGTGAACTTGCGCAGTATTTGTTTCGGTATGTCTTTTGGGTTCTGAATTTTTCAAAGGATGTTACTCCTTCCAAGTACTCGGGACTAAAATTAAACAATTGATTGTCTTTGTTTCAGAATTGTGCAGCAGATTGATAAGAAGTATCCGAGTCCCGTTGAAACCAAGGGTGGCAGTTTTCTTGCTTACGTAGCTTCATTAGAAAAGCAAAAAAAGCCTGCACTGGAATTCATCAAGGCGATACACAAAGTATACTAAAAACTATTGGTTATTTAATTTTGAATGTTATTCCAGTTTTGTAATCACTAATTACATATCATTTGTAGGTTTTATCTCTGGATGCAAACATTGAAAATGATGCTCATAAATTAAGACGCAACCTCCTGAGACTGATCAACGTAGGCGAATTCAGTGATGACGCTTTATGGAATGAAACATGCCCATCTATAGTACTTCCAGAAGTAATTTGCAAAATATGCAATCAGTGCCGTGATTTGGATCTTTGCAAAGATCCAACTATGATCACTAAATCTAATTTGTAAGTATGTATAACTACTGGCGTGATTAGTGGTATCAAAGATAGGCTTAACCTTTTACAAAACATATTTGAATTTTACAAACTTATTTCAGGCGAGTTTGGATTTGCCCTACTTGTAATGCTCCGTACGAAACCGAAGAAATAGAGCAGCTTTTGGTAGATTCAGTTAACAGGAAGTTCATGGGTTATGTTTTGCAAGATCTTCAGTGCATTAAGTGCAAAGAGGTAAGTCATGAATCTGATTACTCGTGTTCATTCATTAATTCATGTATTACTGATTATCATAAAACTGTAAATATAAATAAGTATTTAAGTTATAATGAGTAAATTATAGCAAGCTTATTGAATTTTTGTACAGATAAAACAGGACAATCTCAGTGAAATATGTTCATGTGCGGGAGAATACAAGACAATTATAGATTCTACACAAACCACAACTCGGCTAAAAACATATTTGGCGATTGCTGAACATTTTAAAATGCCCTTGCTCCACCATAATATCAAATGGATTTTTCAAATGAACCCACACTTTACATAGATGCAAAAATTATTGTATAGATGTTGTGCTAATGTAGTCTATAATGTAACTGCTAATCTTTTTGTTGTTAATGTCTGTAATTTTTTTTGTACCTGATCGCCCGTGACTAGTTATTTCTTTGTATTTTAATTTTTTTATGCCCCTTTTAAAACGGGAACATTTCATGCGCTTTTCGTATTGTACAAAGAGAAAGAAGTTAACAGATGATTCTAGAAAGTGTATGCATCAATAATGTTATTTTAAAACTTCAACTGCATTTCTATGATTTCGTAATTCATTTTTTTTGGATTTTGGTTTGGCAATGTATGGAACATAACATGGAATTACCTGTCAACTGTCTATGTGTCCGTTTATTACTTGTAAACATACGTGAGCAACTCTAAACTAAATCAATGACAAGTTATGTAAGATATTTTTGGGTCCACGATATAGTAATTAAATTAATTTATTCATTTAAAATTTGTATTTTTTACTCCGCATGACATCTCGTCCAACCCTCGCCTTTTTCCCAATTTACATGTTTGCAGTTGGAACATTTTTTGACTAACGAGCTGATTTTGACTTGTTAATTATTCATTCTTAACAACAAAAGCTGGAACTATGAAAGTTATTATACATTTTGTATGACACACTACGTTCAATGTACTTAAGATTTCTACGGTGTTATCCGATGCTTATTTTGCTATTTTGACTTGTTGATTATTCATTCTTAACAACAAAAGCTGGAACTATGAAAGTTATTATACATTTTGTATGACACACTACGTTCAATGTACTTAAGATTTCTACGGTGTTATCCAATGCTTATTTTGCTGTTTGATTAATAGGATCCAGCACGGGTTCTGCGAAGTTAAGAGAAATTCCGATCAATAGTTTAACGTGAAAGTTGACAATTGTAGTACATAGAGTAAATAATGAACAGTAATACCTTGGAAGGTTGGAGCAGGAAACTTTGTCATATCCACACCAGAACCACCTCCAAACATCTTAGCAACCCTTTCCAATTCTTGTTTCAATTCGCCTTCAATTTGAGGATTACTGTCTACTAGCTTCCCAGGGTTGGCTCTATTGAAAATCAGAGAGTAAACATTGTTCAAAATTATCATAATGGTTATAAACTTACAATTTCATTTAACAGCTGATAAAAACATACTTAGCCTTTTGATCGTACTCCTTGATTTTCTGAACGAATAATTTTTGAATAGGATCTACTGCCTGCCCTTTCTGAGCAACGACGGCAGATAATCCTAAGTTCCTTTGCAGGATCGTAAACGTCGGCCTCAGTTTCATCATTGCACTCATTGTGAATGTTTTAAAATTAAAATTACTCCGCACGATCTTAACTGTTTGCTGTATCACGTTCCAGTTTCCAATTCCAACTCAAAATGGTTCAATACTTTAGATTCCCCTATTCCTTAACATAAAGTGACCATTTATTTTGTATTGGTAAAAAATCTTCTACTTATTCGTATCAGCTGCCAAAATATGGTTAGGGCAAAGCAACCATTGAAACACTGTCTATGAGACTGTCTATAACACCAACGGGGAACGTCGAGAACAGCTTTTTACCATATCAATGTTCACGACGCTGCTGTAGTAGCTGGGTACTTCAGATAAAAAAACAAAGGACAGTGCATATTACATGCTACATGTGTTGTGAGCAAAATGGAAAGATGGCATTTAGAACCTTTATTCTCACTGTTCGCTTTAAAATCTTCTACGTATTCGTATCAGCTGCCAAAATATGGTTAGGGCAAAGCAACCATTGAAACACTGTCTATGAGACTCTATAACACCAACGGGGAACGTCGAGAACAGCTTTTTACCATATCAATGTTCACGATCACGACGCTGCTGTAGTAGCTGGGTACTTCAGATAAAAAAACAAAGGACAGTCAACAGTGCATATTACATGCTACATGTGTTGTGAGCAAAATGGAAAGATGGCATTTAGAACCTTTATTCTCACTGTTCGCTTCTTGGAACTGGGAGAAGTTACTCATTTACTTAATTGGGTTTGGCTGGTGGGTGCCACATTTTATAGTATTTCGTATTTGACATTTTTGGCTTTGGAGAAGAAGAAGGTAATATTTTATTGTTAGTATGATCATGAAAATATAAGTTAGGGAAAGTCAAATCGCATTCCTAATTCCTTGGCATTGCAGAATTACAAGACACTCAAGGTACCATGACTAGACGTAGACCTTCAATTATACCTTCACGTCAGATGCTAAAAACTTTTGACGACGATGCGGATAATCTTTTCCTTGCTGAGCTTCAAGTTTGGCTGCTGATAATCCTATTCATAATTATGACGCCATAAACTAAAAAAGTCATAATTTTCAATTCTGCCACGTACACAATTAAGCTCTAAACAGAATTTTCATGCATCAAGCAAGCATTCTTTTCTATCTGAAATCTGAACAATTCAAAACTCAAGTGCCTAACTGGTTTAGATTTGACTTTAAATCTCTTGCATATCAATCAGGTGTGGGTGCTGGAATGGAATTAATGTATAACTTTTAGGTGTTAGTGGTGTTACTGTGAGTACACGATTACACGATGCCTTTTGGGCGCTATATATTGCTTTGGAATGCTGCAAATGCATGCATGAATATCTATCTACCTCTACCAAAAAAAAGAAAAAAATATTATTTAGGAGATTAAGCAGAACGCATGCACAGTTGGATACAGACAAATACAATACGCTTATCAGTTGTTGTATTTATTACAAATGCAAAATTCCAGGAATAAATAACAATAAATTTTTATCTGATTGGGGAAAATGACAGTCCTGTTGAGGGCTCGGTGATATTAAATTCTATTGGTTTTCAGTGTATTCCGAATGTTATACTAAAAGTGTACTGGCCTTGATAGAAGTCATATTAACTGGAAATTACTGGAAGTCATTTTTCAGTATAGCGGAATTATAGTGCGGAATTTTGGGCGTTTGTTACATCTTATCTTTTTTACATGTTCAATTACAACATATATACAAATCTGATTCATTTCGTATGCAAAATTTTCCCACATTTTTAAACTCATGAGTTTGTATGCCTGCCCGTCATGTCAAGATTGTCAAGTATTCTTTCATGCCTCCCTTTTTTACAGTAAAATCCTCAGATCGTTTCATTCATTGGAAAGCAGAAGTAAAGCTCTATGTCGATCCCGAACATATAAAAAACACTAGACTTCAAAAATTATTATTTGTAAAATCCTCTCGGACGGATATGCCTCTTGTACACACTACTCAGACATTGTGTAGGAGATTTTGCCCTTTCCCTACCCCTGCAGGTATCATTAATTCCGCGTTCCCAATAAAATGCACATCATGCTCATTTTTTAATGATTATGTATAGACTGACAATTCTACAGTAAGGTTCTTCTAAGGTTCTGCGAATTTTTGAACGATTTCTTGAAAATCAACAGTCTTGTCGCTACTTGATGACAAACCTATAAGTGTCTCGATATGATTATTGTTTAACGATGACAATTTTTTTGAACGTTTACTGGGTGTAACTGTAAACTACTGTACTGGGAGTAAGCAATCGTATTCGGGTTCGGGATGACATAATGGCCAGTTGGGCATCTCACAATTACACCTTTTCATTTAAAGTACATTCCATTTCATCAAAGTCACGATATTATGTAACAAAATGAGTAGGGTTTTTATCTAAGAATCTATCTTTGCCGATCATAAGTAAATGATAAGCTCATCATTGATTGACTTGAAATGTTGTGCTTGATTAGAGTATTCTGTCAAATTAGATTTGAGAGATATTATTGACCGGATGTAGGAACACATACAATATCAAGGACATCATTCAACCAGTGGTATATGTACGAGACGAGACTTTCAATGTAATGTGGATACCTAAGTGCCTTCATAGCGTAAGGAAAATAGTCAGTCAGTAAGCGAGTATTTCGGCAACTTTCCTGGTACACAAGCTGCATGTAATTAGCTTCATTCTATGTCCTTGCCATACTTACACGAAGTCTGACATTGAGAATTTTAATGGTGGCATTAGTACATGGTACAAATTATGAAGGTAGAAATTCTCTAAATAGATGTATATGTTAAAGAAATGATTGACAATATTCTGTGTATTCTTTTCCAGTATTAGCAATAACTAGGAGATGTGTAGGAACCAAACTTAAGATGTAATGTGTAGTAAAATGTAAATAATTTGCCATTGCCATAAAACGATAAATACGAGGAATCAAATCAAACTGGCTATGTCTGGAGAAGTTTGACTCCCATTTGCATAACTTTATGTATCTGTACAATATACTTGTGTACATGTAATTTGAAACTGATTACCATTACTAAGAAGACTTTACTAGATAGTATAATAGTATCATCAACTAAGTGAAAGTCCGCACCACATTATTGGGTTTCCCGAAACAATACTAAATTACTTTCCAAGGGTGTTTTAGACCAATACCAAGTACGATACGATCCCAAGGAAAATATATTCATTCTGCACTAAATACGTAATAATGCAGAACCTTGAAGTTCAAAAATCGAAAGGGCTACTCTGACATCTCTAATCATAAAAGCAAGACGTAAATGAATGTATGGTGAGATATATGTCAAGCTACTATGGTACCATGGTAGAGTGTATTTATATGTGTAGAGAATGCGAGAACGATTCAATGTTTTTCTCAATTTCCTCCAGTCTCGCCCTCTGCTTACTAGGTCAATCAGATAGCAAATAATTTTGGGCTTAAATATTTTCTGCGGACGAAGGGAAGATCCTGCGGATAGTTTGGTAAAAGAGTTTTTGCGGATTACAAATTTGTCTAAAAATGTCTAAAAATAGAAAAGTATATTCTGCGGATGCTCGGCGAGAATTTTTTGCGGACTTAAGACCTTTTTGCGGACTATAGCTTTTTCAAAATATTTTACACATAAATAGAAAAGTATATTCTGCGGATGATCGGCGAGAATTTTTTCGGACTACAGAATCTTTTGCGGACTTAAGACCTTTTTGCGGACTATAGCTTTTTCAAAATATTTTATACATCCCAAGCAATTACAGGTCACATCATTGTTTTTATTTTTCCAATAATATATATTTGTTAAGTTTTCGGTTTTGGGTGGTTCTTCGTCAATTTCTTCTCCAATTTGTTTATCACTTAATTTTTCCAACTTTTTTCCATAAGCCTGGACAACATGAGCCCAGCAGTACACGCGTCTACATTCACCATAAACTTCCACAAATGCTTTAGTAATAGCCGATTAGAATACATGGGTTGTAAACATACATACTAGTAAACACTGTATGCCTAGCTTTAGTGATTCAAGATTCAAAAGGTATTTATAGTCAGAACTGTCTTCAGTTTTAGAAATCATCAGAGTAGCAATGCAGCCAAACATGTTTTGAGCTTAATTTTGAATAGTTCATCGATATGGTCTAATTTCATGTTTTTGAGTATAAATTTCGGAGTGGTAATACCTTGGGCGACCTGCATTTTGACAAACTCTTTCCGTTTTGGAGTTAAACCTACGTATCCTTCTCTGTGATTATTGTTTAATTCACTGTTAATAAACGCTGTTCCCAGCAGTTCACGCGTCTACATTCACCATAAACTTCCACAAATGCTTTAGTAATAGCCGATTAGAATACATGGGTTGAAACTGGAGTCTAGTAAACACTGTATGCCTAGCTTTAGTGATTCAAGATTCAAAAGGTATAGTCAGAACTGTCTTCAGTTTTAGAAATCATCAGAGTAGCAATGCAGCTAAAAATGTTTTGAGCTTAATTTTGAATGGTTCATCGATATGGTCTAATTTCATGTTTTTGAGTATAAAGTTCGGAGTGGTAATACCTTGGGCGACCTGCATTTTGACAAACTCTTTCCGTTTTGGAGTTAAACCTACGTATCCTTCTCTGTGATTATTGTGTAATTCACTGTTAATAAACGCTGTTCATCTGAGGTATCGGCGTCAATCTGGATAGCATCATTAGATGAGGTGCGAGCATCAATTGTTACTCTAGAAGCAGAATATTCTTTCTCACCGACGACTTGACAATCTTCCTTTTCGTTCTCAATCGCTGGTGCAGGATAACATTTACCAGAAGATCAAAGATTTAGCAGTTCTGGAGGAATCCCAGTCATCCTGAGTTGACTGTAACGGAATTACGCCTGACAACAACTGTGGCTATAGTCCCAACGGAGTCCTGTGATGAAGACGGGCTATCAGTTGAGAGTAGATTGTTTTGAGGAAGGATCTTCTCGCTATGATTGAACAAAACAAAGGTCAAAGGTTGCAAGTAATTATTGTTTAATTAAACATTAAACTCGTAATCATCACCCGTTTTTAATCAATGAAGCAGACACTCAAATATCCGGATTTTAAATGAAAGGTAAAAGTATTACCGATAACTACAAGTTTTGAAGTGTATGGACAACAACTGTCTTGGCAATTTCTCAAACTCCATTCCATCCAGCATCACTTCCAAGACTTCATTTCGAATTCTATTTTTGACTGGTAGTTTATCCCGACATTTAAGACACTTGCTGTCTCTATTCGTAAGACAGTCAACGCAAATTGGATGACCTTTCTTCAAATATCTGTCCTTCTGGAACCTTCAAACAGGAGTAGCATTTATATTTATAAACATCCTCCAACACTCCACTACTTCTTCCTGGATTGACTTCGTCGTTCATCTTGTTATTCTTGGATGGATCACAGATTAAATTAAATTTAAATACTTTTCAAATTCAAAACCAAACAAAAATCCTCAAGACACAGTGAACAGTACGTTGAGCGTGATTGATCGTCAACCGTTAATCAATACAGGTCAATGGTTGAGGGTTAACTGTGATAAATTACAGACGTTCAATACCAATTAAAACTTATCACTTTCACAGCCAGCAAGCTGTTGACAGTACAGACAACAAATGACAGTCAACAGTGAACTCACAAGTTGAAATGAGAATGTTGATACAATCGTATGAAGTCGATGCGGGTATTATGCA
>JAHZNA010000406.1:0-10188 GCA_027743935.1 Sinodicranocentrus sp. ZH6 | reverse complement strand
ACAAGAAGCCAGTACTCCAGCACAAGAAGCCAGTACTCCAGCACAAGACGCCAGTACTCCGGCACCCGATGCTAGTAGTCTAGCACCAGACACGAGCACTCCAGCACAAGACGCCAGTACTCCCGCACCCGACGCTAGTAGTTCAGCACCAGAAGCTAGTACTCCCGCACCCGACGCTAGTAGTCCAGCACCAGACACGAGCACTCCATCTTCAGACACAAGCACTGCAGCCCCAGACACGAGCCCTCCATCTTCAGGCTCGAGCACTTCAGCACCAAATGAAAATGGTACCACTCAAACATCATATATGAATTACTCAACAATCGATGAAGGTAGCCCAAATCATATCATAACTTTTCCTGCCTCAGAAACGACTCCTCCGTCATTTCATGATAATCATGTTCCAACGCATTCTTCTGCAGAAAATATTGCAGAACCAAATGACGTCGTTTTAGTTACTTCTGTTGTGGATTCTCATAATAATAATCACGTCAGCATTAGCACAAACAAAGATAATCTTCCAGACTTTGTGCAAAACTTTTTAACTTTTTTACAAGCTGAAAAGAAGGAAGTATAGTTAGTTGAATGGACGTATTATTATACCTCCAATGTTTGTTGCCTTTGCCTCTTCTTTGTCTTGTACCGTACCTAACCATCTTTTATTATTTAATCCAATCACCTTTTATTTGATTTTTTGTGCTATTTCCTTGTGTGTTTGATAGTATTTACAGTTAGTTTTATTCCTCTTTTAATCACAATAATATAATTCCAAAATTCCACAAAAATAGGTTAACAATATGTTCAAGTTACCAGTTGCGTGTACAAGTTTCTCCATTTTTTTAAAACATCATCCATTATCCAATCTTCCTAGAACTACTGAGAGTGACAAGGATTTTCACTTGTAAAACCTTCTTAGTGGTTGAAATCGTGTAATTCAGAAAAATCCAATAAAAATATCATCCATTTTATCCAATCTTCCTAGAACTACTGAGAGTGACAAGGATTTTCACTTGTAAAACCTTCTTAGTGGTTGAAATCGTGTAATTCAGAAAAATCCAATAAAAAATTCCTAAGTCTGTTAAAACGTAGGAACACGTTCGCTAGCAATTTATTATTTTCATCACGTAAACCAATTGTCGTGACAGTGGACGATAAAAGACGGTCTCACTCTGTTTCCAAAACGTTAATTCATATACTTCTTCAAACTATGCACTTCAATTACAATTTACATGCAAGTTTGAAGATGGTACTTGCTTAGATGTTTTCCAATCTTCATTTTCATTCCCCACCCCACCACACAGCTCATTGTCTGCAATTTGTTTGCCTACAGCTCTCTTCACTTTTGTCACTTGTCAACTTCACCAGCTAGAGGGGTAATTAGGAAATTCGGACGGCAATTATCAAAAATTCTAACTCTCCACACCTCCATAAATATTCATGAGGGAAAGGCATGATGACGACGATTGACGATCAGAGCTTTTGGAGTTTTTTGTTCGCTTAATAGGCTAACCTATCTAAAGTTGTATTAGATCGGCAGCATACAAAGGTGAGTCAGCATAATAGAAATTCGTTGCATGTATATTTATATGGTCATTTACCCAACACCGCATCATATCATCTTCTCTCTCACATTTTTACATAATGCCACGGTAGAGGTGTCATCATTGTGAAAAGGTGCAAATTAAACCTGAAAAACGTTCCTGCTCGACGTTTTTTACTGCTTAAAATGATCCCCTCACTGAAAAAAACTTGTTCGTTGAGCGAGGGTCATAAAAACAAGAATGTTAAAGAGTGATCATTTTCTACTTTCTGCAATCAGTTGAGAGTTGTTAATGGAAGTGAGAACATAAAGCGGCAGCACCTTTTCAAAAGTTATTTTAGATAAGAAATTTCCCCGAAGTCAAGGATATTTTTCCCCATTTAGACTTGTCAGAAGGTGGAAACTCATTAACAGTGATGGTCTACTGGAATGCATTGGATAAATGTTGAAGGAAGGAAAATCTATAGTCATAAGAGAATTGCTAGTTACAAAAGTGAGATCATAGTATAATAAATTAGTTTATGTTTATACTTTATGAAATGGAAAGTTTCATAATAAAGAACATCATCTATACCCGGTTAACATCAATTACAAGCAAGAATTGCAAAAATTTAATTACACATGTGTTGGCGTTATCTCAGTTTTACCTCTATTGTCTTATCTCCCATACATGTTATTGAACATCAGAGTGATTAAAGAACAGGGAAAGACTATGGAAATTTTTTACACATTGATATGATAACAGTTTCAGAATTACAACTCATTAAAAGTAATCATATGTTACATTAAAACGTGATTGTTTCATTTAGATGCGAACTAGACACGACGATAAACTGGAAAAATTACAATCAACAATCTGACTAAACGTATCTAAAACGTTTCATTTCTCAAGTTCCCATTATAAAGAATTTTTCGCAAATACTGTGATTGTGAAAATTTTAAAATTTTACTTGAGAGTATAAAGCAGAAAGACTGATTTGATCTGATCATATTCCTTTCCTGAAACAAAATGTCTGGAAGTCACAGTCAAGATTCGATGGAAAATCAAAGATTAACGACTAATAACCCCGAGAATCCACCTGAACCTCCTCCGAAAATGAGTGGTAGCGTCGAAAAGGGTCATTCATAGTTCGATATGCAAACGCGTCGTAATTAATATGGGTAATGGAAGAACCAAGCAAGGTCACCGCTGTACAGTTGAATGTCTTGCCCGTTATCCTATTCACCATGCAGCGAGACTAGGTCGTTTCAAAGACCTCAAAGCCCTTCTCGAAAGGCACAATCCTAATCACAATCCTGTCACATTGGATTCCCAAGAAGCAACTACTCCACCTGAAACTCTATCTGTACCAATATCTGAAGATCCTGAGCTACATGTGATTTCTGTCCCAGAGGTTGTCAAATGCTGTCCTATGGAACAAGACGAGTGTCTTGGAAGGACCCCTCTTCACTATGCTGCCTGCACTGGAAATGTGGAGAAAGGTTACCTATGTGTACGACTCCTATTGGAATGTAATGCAGTGTTCTCTACCACAAACCAGACAGAGAAAATGAGAAGATTTGTTAATTCTACTGATTACAATAATGAAACTGCTCTTCATCTCGCTGCTCGGAACGAGGCTACGAATATCGTGAAGGAGCTTCTACTTAATCAAGCCGACTTGGACATTAAGTCTATTGATGGAAAATGCGCCCTAATGGACATTTACAAAAGAACACCTTTAGCTATGGATAACGCAATGAATCAGAGTATTTCATACGTTGAAATGTGTAAGCGTGAAATGTGTGACGATGCAGATGAAGAGGAGAATAAGAGAATGTCCAGGAAATCGGCAAACAGTGACGAGATTGACTTTACACATTCATATGTCAATGTCTGTCTCAATTTCTAGTAAGTCTTTTAAAAATGAAGCCAACTAAAGTTGTTAGCGTAATTGATTTGATTGATGTAATAAACTGCTGTTATAATTTCTAGTCCATTGTTGGGCTCACAAGTGAGGACAGGAAATGCGAAGAATGGTAGGCCTGTACCGGAAACGACGTTTCTTTACAAAATCAACCGGAAGCGAATGGCATCACAAGTGCGGCGCCAGATCCTCAATAATGTGCTTGTCCAAGCGTTTTTGCATTTTAAATGGAACAAAGTCAAAATGTTTTGCTTCTTTGCGATATTTATGCATGTATGCGATCTAACAACTTTTTTTTATTATATATTATTAGAGATATTTAATTACAATAAATTAAAAGTTCTTTTGACTGTAGTTGTGCCAAATTAAACATGTTTTTAGGTTGTATGGCTTGCTCTTTATATTGGAATAGTGATAGACGTCTTCGTCATAAATTGCCCCTACATGACAACACGAGGTCAGAAAGATGAGAAAGTCGCTAGCTCCCAGATTTCTAACAATGATGGCAATCGACTTGAATTAAATGTGAGCGATACTGGGAACGAAGACTTCACCACAGCCTATCCAATTTACGATCCAGGAGCATGTGAACTAAATGGAGTGGTAAACATTGCTGCCTGCCTGCTACTCCTATTTTCTGTAGGAATATCTGTAAAGGAGATATTTCAATTTATACGGCTTCGCACGCTTTACATCCGGTTTGAAAATATTGGTCAGTGCATTTTACTCGCGTTTATTTTCTTGAGCACTCCGGACCTGTACATGTATAAGTTTGCTGTAATAAGCCCTCTACATTATCAAATTTCTGCGGTAAGCCATTAAAAAACATGGCATATGAATTTTGCTACAACCTATAGGTATAATTTTACTTTATTATTTTTCGTTTACAGTTTGGTATTTTTCTGGCATGGACATTGCTCCTCTGTCAACTGGCTAAACTGCCTCAGATTTGTTTCCGAATCCGTATTTTTGGGTTTGGTGGAAGTATTGTACTTCCGGATCATGGCATTTATGTAGAAATTCTTACCCGTGTTTTCAAGAATTTCTTGGTTTTTATTACAATCTTTTCGTCGCTCCTAATTTCCTTCGTGTTTTCGTTCAATATCCTCCTACCAAACGTAATTTTTACAATAAAAAATATTCGCAACAAAAACTTATAAAGCAGTTTTAAAATGTCAGTGTATACTATTGAACTGCTTTACAATTTTTCAGTCTACAGGATTCATCAACCTTTCTAATTCAGTACTCAAGGTGCTCACCATGATGACTGGAGAATTGAACTATGATGATATATTTCACAGCGATAACGAAGATGAACAATTAATCTACCCTGTGTCTTCTCACGTGATGTATGCTATATTCATAATGGTTGCTACAATCATCCTCTTCAATCTCCTTATCGGTTTCACCGTCAGTGATATACAAGGTTTACAAAAGGATGCAGAAGTGAACCAAATAAGCAACAAACTTGAGCAAATTTTCCTAATGGAATGCTTTCTCGTCTCGTCCCCAATGCAAACATTTTTGGGAGTAATAGGCAAGATTTTTATGCGTTCTCAAAGGAACCACATTTTGAGGAACATTATGGTCACTCGGCGCACTCAAAGACATACTTGGTAAGTGAACGATCAGTGAATAACTAGTATTGAAATAAATATCATAAAATTTGGTTGAATTAACTAAATTTTTTCTAGGATGTGCTACCATACAAAAATTAAATCGCTCCCTGTAAAACACCGAATTGCGATTCGAGACTGGGCGTCAAAAAATTGCCTTCCTATTTCAGATATTTCTGGAGTGGCAAGACCAAACTTGTTTAAGAGTTCTTTTACAAGGTAATACATGAGAAAATTATGAAAAATCTGTTTAGAACTCAATTTTATTAGTTGACAAGAGTGGTTGCACCAAAAAAATCTTAGGGTACTTTAATCTAAACCTAACCTTTAATCTTTAATAAAAAAACAAATGATAGTTATGTACTGAGTTGGGTTAAAATTATACATAAATTCATGCATGAAGTGGAGTAAACAATGTTAAAGACGAATGATTGTTTGTAAACTTTCTTAAAATTTAACACAAGTCTAAACCGTAGACCTATTAACAAATTGTCTGTATTATTCAAATTTTCTGTTTTAAACACAATAATTTAAATATACTTATTCAAATTCAAATATTTACAAGCACACTTTCACCATTTCCTTTTTCGACAGTCCTCAACTCTCTCAGCATGCTTTATTTGAACATGGCATCAAATGTCGGAAACAGCATATTAAGTAATCCTATAATAAGTAAAAAATTCAAAATTACAAGAGTCAAATGATTAAATGCATGAGTTTTACTTATTTATCACAAAATAACTTACTTCATGATCACATTTTTCACAAGTTCTTTTAATTTGTTCTCGACAATTGAGAATTGCGGGCTCAGCATAGCAAGCAGCATTTGTTGCATGTCCACAATTCAATAGCTTCTCCGTCACATGAGTGCACTTATGATTCTTTCCATCATCATGACAGTTTAGTTTAGCAGTATGGGCGCATATTTAAGGTCTTGACAACTTTTTTTCCACATGGAGGGCAATTCTTGTAGCAAGAATGCTTTGATTTACATTTGTGATCTTATAAAAAAAGTTAGTTAAATCAACCATATTTATCAAAAATCCCAGACAAAATTATTTCGACTTTAAACAAATCGATGACATACCAAATTCACAAGATCTTGAGCATTTCTCCGTACATTTATATTGCTTATGTTCCCAGTCATCAGAATGACATTTTCGTAGGCATTTATGACCACATTCTAAGGTTTGGTCACATATCTCGCCACATTTTAAACCATCTCCCACTTTCCAACACATGAGTTTTACCTATTACAATGAAGTTGGTCAGTCATTTATCTCTTTAAGTATCAAGCTATTAGTTTGCCATTATTATAATAATTTAATAAAGCTTGTATATTGTGATACCTTGTGCCGACATTTTTTAAAAGAAAATGGGACCAATGTGGTGCACTTTTCAAGTCTTGGCGTCCTAAAACAGTCCATTATCTGCTTGTGTTTGCATTCCGGTATGACCTTTTCAACTTTAACCCTACATTTAGTTGATGAAGCATCTTCGTGGCATTGCACATCTACTAGATGTCCACACTTGGAAGGTTTCTGAACAATGATGCCACATTTGAACAAATGTATGTCCAGAGAGCACAGCATTTCATGTTCGTGTTTACATTTCAGGGTTTTCTTGACAAGTACGTCACACTTGTGAAAATCCGGATTTTTAGAACACAACATCTCGTGCTCGTGTTCACATTTCAGGGTTTTTAGGACAGGGATGTCACACTTGAATTTATCCATATCTACATGACAAGCCAGCTCCCGTTCATGTCCACACTTCAAAAATTGCATCGACATAACATTGCATGCAGGACAATTTAGTCCACATCTGGAAACGCACGGATGTTGATTTTTACAACTTCGTTCGCACGGCTGCAGGCATAGATTATATTCATGCGATCGATCTCCAGGATGGCAGGGACGAAGACACACATGGGAACAATTCAGTTTCACATTGCAGATTTGTGTGCATCCTCCATTCGGCACAGCATCGAAGTCCTCTAATGTTTTAACAGATGTGATTACCTCATGAACTGGACAAGTTAAGTCTAAACTTTCTCCACAATGATTTCCGGCTTTGAGTTTTTGAGCAATTGCTTCCCAAGTTTTACTCTTTGCTGTCAGACTGTTCATGTTTCCAATAATATACATACCAAGTCTTGCTCGGGAAAGGGTGACACATATTCTATTATCGATTCCGACAAAGCCGATGTTATCCTTTTCATTACTTCTTACAAGTGAAAGGAGAATAATGTCGTTTTCCTCGCCCTGATAGTTGTCAATGCATGTGATTCGAACATCTTTACAGGAGCGGTGATTTTCGACAACATTCTTGATCAGAATCATCTGTCCGGTGTACGCAGTCAGAACGGTTATCTGCTCGGACCGGTAACCTTGTTGGCGTAAATACTTGCACAAACCTACTATAAAGTAGGCTTCGTGATGATTCGACTTGCTGAGAAGCTCTGCATTCTATTAGACAAGTCACAAGTAAACTTTCATGAATCACACAAGAAATCGTGAATATCATATGCACAACTTTATATTGTAAACATCTTACAGTGCTTTCTAATTCAGTGTGAGTGATGAAATACAGATTTTTATTAACCCCTTTAATTGAAGGGTATATTAGTACAGACTCATGGTTTTGCAGCTCTTCATAAATCGTGCCTACTATTAAATCCGCGATTTCAGGACGCATTCGATGTTGCTTCTGTCAAAAATTAAAATATTAAGCACATGAGATTAAATTTCTATACGACAGTATTACGCTTGTGTAAAAAATAATGAATGCACCTTTAGTGTACATAAATTGACTTGGTTCAGAATCATCCTCTCAAATAGGGAAATGTTCATATGGTATTTTTGTTCCAACTCGTAGACATTGGTGGACGGCCGAAGCTGTAAATGGTCACCTTTAACACATAAATATATAAAAAGTTAGAAAGTAAAAGGTGTGTAATGTTGCAATTTGCTATATATTAGTATATTTAGTTTATATTGAAAATCTACATAATACTAACCAATTAGAACCAATTGTTCACAATCCTTTGTCAAAGATGTTACGATATGAGCTTCAAGAATTTCCGCAGCTTCTTCTATTATGACTGAAAGTGAAGAAAAATGCAAATAGGCTATCTGTATAATTTCTCACAACATGCTATTTTGCATTGTTGAAATTGAAATTCATTAGTTTACCTATTTTCGGAGCTGCCCTTTCCAATACTGCATGGTGCTTTGCAGCTCCAGTTGTAGTCATCCCGATAATGTCCATTCCTTTTAGCATTTCTCCGTCCATACGTTGCCTATGTTCCAATAGCTCGTCTTGGCTTTCACCCAAGTCTTCTTCTGCGCGTCTCAATCTACGAACGGTAGCTTGTCGACATATTTCCACAAGTTTAAAATAGATGGCCCAGCGTTTACTCATAGAAAGTTTTGATATGTCAGTTTCCTCCACGAAACACAATCTCCTTCCTTCCTGGGTTAATATATCATCTATACCAGGGAGAGGCAACTTGTTTTTGTTGAAGTTATTAAAGATAGCTCCAAGCTTTCCTTCCTGGGTTAATATCTCATCTATACCAGGGAGAGGCAACTTGTTTTTGTTGAAGTTATTAAAGATAGCTCCAAGCAGAAGAGCCTTATTCTTATCTGCGCGTCTGGTCCAACTACTGGAGTTTCCAGTGAAATGCTCATTAGTTTTCGTACAGCTGAATAAGTACAAGGAATTTGAGTCAATTTTAACATTGTCCCATTCCCGAACATGGGCATGTTTGTCAATAAAATAGTCATCGGATAGCCTCTGCTCCAGTTCATACAAACTATAATTCTCCTTTTCTCTATCTGCTGTAGTTGCCAACGATGAGTGTGGAAATTCTTGTCGAACTATTTCCATTCCATTTTCGTTTTCCCTTATTGCTTCCGAAGAAAACAACTCTTTGAAAATATCATTAATTTCAAAGTCTGGCGCAGAAAATATGTTGTCTTCCAATCCAAGCCATTCAATTCCCTTTATAACATCTTTTATTGTATCTGGGATCCCATTAGAAACAAACCGCCAGGTTTGTAAATTGTTGAAGTTGAAGATCCCGTTCGGAAATGATAGTTCATTCAATTCTACACTTAGCATGTTAACAGTTTCCTCCGCTTCTTTAAGGAGTCTACATAGATACCGCAAACGTAATTCTTCCTCGCTTAAGACTTCCTCATAATCGTCAGCATACCCCTCGTAGTAATAATGGTCATCATCGTCGGAGTCCGAGTACCCATTAAAATAGTCATAATCCGCACGATAATAAATAGGACGGCGATATCGGAGTTCTCTTCGATAAATAATACGATGCTTGTGGAGGGTATGGTCTTGCAAACTTTCAGATTTGCACTGCCCACCAATCCTAACTAATTTCAGTCAAACCCATCTGAAGTTCTTCTGATGGCCAAAATAGAGGGTTACGAGTTACTGGAACAGGGACGTAGTCGTAAAAGTGCAAATCTTCCAATTCTGCCTCTTCTTCAAGTAACGGTTGGAACATGAGCTGTACTCTTTTTACAAGGATTTGCAACTCAACCATGTTGTCGTCGTTCCCGCCATCTTCATCATCTCTGTAAAACTGGTGTTGTCGTTTGAAGTATTTCGGAATGTCAACGGAGTCGGAAGCATTCACAATGAATTTATCCATTATTGGATTGTCTCTGAGGGAACTCAAACTTTGCAAGATATCCAGGTTGTAACGGTATGCCTCAAAGTAAGCTTCTGATTCAAACATCATGTATGAGTGTTTGCTGTCAATCAGATTTTGGCCACTTAATATAGAAAGTCTAAGAACTCCTTTAGAAAGTTCTCTACGTGGGGATGGTCCTTCTGAGTTCGTGAAACGACAAGGTGGAGCCACTATTGTGGCAAAGATAGCTGTCTTACATAAATCTCCCGTTAGCATGACAAGAGAACCAGGAAGTAGCTTTTTTGAAATATTCCAGTTAATTTTCTTGTAAATCCCAGGTGGAAGTGTGAAAAAGTAGTTGGAAATGCTATCCGCTGATGTTCCCTTACCTTGGAACGTCAAACTAGGGTATACTCGGGAATTGATTCGATTGTTGTTGTGCTTATTTTTATTTCTGGGTTTCTTTTT
>JAHZNA010000405.1:0-35764 GCA_027743935.1 Sinodicranocentrus sp. ZH6 | reverse complement strand
GGTTCAGCTTGCTATCTCTTCTTAAGGAACGGAAAAAATTCTGGACCTGCCTGGACTGTGGACTCTAGTATATATGTATTTATAACCTCTTTGGGTTCAGCCGGCTATCGGAAGACCCAACTTAAATGTACGCACGAGTAAACCCCAAATCGGTTACCCCATGTCTTCTGCCACCAGAAAAGGTACCCCAATCCCAAAATGGACTCCATTGGTATTAAACTTATCCTACTTGACATAAAGTATCATGTCATGGGTCCATTCTTGTCACTTTGTGATCCCTTGTTGAAGCTGTAGGGTTCCACAGTTCCACGTCATTTGCCCAAGTGCAATTTTAACGACCAAAACCGCCCGACTGATATATTACCCGACCGACGATCTCGCAGGCCTCGCAGCGCGTAATTTACCCGACTAGAGCAATTGCCTGCTGAATAAACTGCCAGAACTGAAAATAAATTAGCCCACAATACACAAAGATGATAACGTTTTGTTGCTTATTTTCCAAGGCCGCCTCAGTAAATTAAATTATCAGCGATCCATTTCTCATGATTATTCTACTAACCAGATATTAAAACCTAACTCGAAGGAATGAAATCCTATTAAATGGCATTCTATCTAATAGTTGGATACTCCGTTCCATTATAAATTGAATTTTGATTAGGCAAATTGCTTTTGGCAAATGACGCGATACGAGATGATAGCGTTAAAATGAGCAAATATAAGTTTTATTGATTGGAAAATTACTTGTGTGTGATGCGTAATTATTAAACGTGCCTAATGTGACCCCAGCCCAGCTTCTACATAAATTGCTTGCTGACTGACTGGACTGTGTAATAAAGGCAATTTTCTGCCTAATTTGAAGTTTTGGGGTAAACGATTATTGGGGTAAAAGAATTGGGTTGGGATACAAAATGGGATTTGTATTTAACACGATTTAATGTAGCTCCTTGGGTAGTCTTATTTTTAATGTAAATAATGAATTATTACGTCCTAGACAAAAGTTTGCTATTTTGAAGATAAGCTATCAAGTCTGAAAACATATGTGGTACGACTAGTACGTAATCACAATCGAAAAATGCAGTACCTCTTCGTGTATGTTAAAAGCTCAAAGTATTAAAAGTATGTAACCCACCGTTGTGGCTACGTAAAAGGACTATTCGATTTTAGCAAACTATTTTCATACAATTCCCTTGGGCTATTTTCTATGTTTGCTTAAAAAAACGCGACTCGAACTCAGGGAAAAAATAATGTTTTTGGAAATTAACATGCAAAAGTTTCTAATCGCAGTACTTGTCTTTCCATTTACTTTGGTGTCCACCCTTTCTCAGCCACGTGCTTTTTTATTGTTTGACGAATGTGACGTGACTGTGACTACATATTTTCTTCATCTATCATCGCTTATTAGAATTGCGATTAAATTACGACCGTGAGAAGTACATGATTATTGAATTGGCTACCTTGAGTAGCCANTTTTATTGTTTGACGAATGTGACGTGACTGTGACCACATATTTTCTTCATCTATCATCGCTTATTAGAATTGCGATTAAATTACGACCGTGAGAAGTACATGATTATTGAATTGGCTACCTTGAGTAGCCACGGGGTGCCTTTTTTGGTCAATCTGCCGAAACGCTTCCGACATCTACGTGATTGTTTACGGCTGAGGGTAATTAAATAAGTGTATAAAAGAGCAACACAACATCTTAAACCTTAGTTCAGTTTCTCTTAAACCTTTGATGAGAATAACCGAAGACAAGCTATATCTGAGCAACAATGCGACTTCCAAAGCTGGTAAGATATTTGTCATATTGCTCCTTCATTTTTTACATCGTTTGATTTTCTAACCTTTTATTTTCTTTGCAACAGATTATTTTGTACGTCACGTTGGCATTAATTGCCCTTATCGGAATGCCTGGGGTTGATGCTGGACTGAAAAGAAAAATCCACTCGAAAAAACGACTATTCCATGGAGGTGGGGGGCATGGACATCGGGGAGGGCATGGGCACGGGAGGAGAGGAGGCTACGGGCATTATGGTTGAAATCGAAATACGTTTTTCTTTTTATATAATATGTCTTACATAAAAACGTCTTTATAAAAAAACACACAAAAACTTCCATTGTGCAAAGCAATTAGGCATTTAATTTTTATACTTCATATTGAGTTTATTCGACCAGAAAATAAATACTTTTAGAGCTGGTACAATAATAATATATTCAAATACATGTGTAACAGGTATTACAAATCAGACATTTATATTCTCCCTACGTTAACAATTCACAAAGGAGTGTAAATATGAATCATATGCAAATTCTTAATATCGCATCAACAATCACGGTAGCTTACATTCAAACTGCATCCAGCGCTGCGCATTTTTCCGCATTCACAAACAAATTAGTTTAGTAGTTTAGTCTTCAATTTGCGGAGGCTTTGTTCCACCATACTGTGGCCTTCGATTATTCTTATCCATTCTGGCTTCGAGATAAGGGAGCCATTTGTTTCTATTCGGTCCAAATATGCGAAATGCATCGGATGTTTGTCTATGCAGGAATGGGCGTATCGCTTCCAGAACCACGTTGATAGTTGACGGTGCTGAAATTATAAAAAATGGAAGCTAGGTGTAGAGTATACTCTGATTATAGGAGTTTTGATAAACTACATGATATAATTAGTTCTCACCATCAATAACAATTAGTTCGTCCAGCCAGCCGGTAAAATGATTTTCTAGGGATTGGATGAACTGAATCCAGTAAGGTATACCTTTGCAAGGTAACATATAATTGTAATGTTCGTTTAAAAAAATTGAATATTGAGTAGCAAAATAATAAAATTACGCTTCAAATAATTTTAATATAGACCATACATATTGGGCATGCATGCTGAATGATGTTGAACCCATCTGCATTTCCAAGTACTTTCCACTGCGTTACATTCATCCCCATGGCTTGCCTTTCAAAGACTTGTAAAGTAACGTTATCCAGGAGGTGATCCAGGTAACGCAAGACTCGTGGACCTTTACCTTGTAATACTGCGCTTCTTATATCCCAGGTGTAAATATCTATTACTCCAACTGTTGTGTTAGATCAAATTAAAACAGATTAGAGGACAATTACTACAGTTGCGAAGCAAAAAATCTGAATTGCATAATCCGTTTTAAAACTTACCTGGTCGACCTTCCTTGTCATATGTGTCGACTGTTGCGTGAAAATCCTTTTTGATGTCGTCCCAATTTTCCGTCTGAATGGTATCCATTTTCCTTTCCTTGCGCCATCTCAAATTCTTTAGGAAGAAATGAATCAAAAAAATTAAAATAACAAAGTGGTCTATGATTGCGTAGAATGGCTAAAAGTTTTTTTAACCCATGGCTTACCTCTCGTAGTGCAGCTTCTGCCGAATTCAAGTTAAAATCACGTGCTGCGTAAAAATAATTAAATGTACATGGTTTTTAATTCAATCAGTTTTAAAAATTATAATAGATAGTTCCACCAAAAATATTATAAAAGTTACTCCATTTCTAAAACTAGTACCTCTTAGCCATCTTATCAGATAAATATCGTGTTTCATGTACGCCTTTGTCAAAAGAGGGTTGACTTTAGCTCTAAACTGCAATATTCAGTAACGGCATGAATATAATTTATATTGCGGGGAAGATTTTTCCCATATTTTTTTTCCTTCAATTTTACAAAATAAAAATAAAACCTTGTCCAATGTCTTCTTCTCCGCCAGCGTCATTGTCAAATCCTTCTCAACACTAATACTATTCGACACATCTATGACGTTAATTAACACGAACACGGCAAAAGATATGTACCACTGCATTCTGAAAAGAGTGTAAGATTTCGCATAGAGTTCAAAAATCAACGTCCTCTTCGGATGAAGACAACTTGTAGAATGATAGACCACCCAACCGTAAACTAAACGAAGTGCCCGTAAAATCACGAGCTATATATAGTTTGTGCCAACGCCAACTTACATACCTTTCATATATTACGGTCTAGTTAACTTTTATCGATAAAAAAGTGACGAAGGAGGATCAAGGAAAAAAATACAAATTCAGTTCCGTGCATTTGAAGAATGGTCAAGGTACTAGAAAAGCAAATGCTATTCCGAGTGGAGAAAAAACTAGTCTCGTGTTATCATAAAAAACAAGTTTATGCGGCCACGGTAAAGTAACTTTTTGGAATAACACAAAATCGTGTTGGAAGTTGGAATTATAGAGACAGAGACAGGTGCATTGTTCAAATTAAGAGTGTTTGTTCATAACATTTGTTGAATTTTGGGATAAGTCCAGTTTACACTGTTATTACTACTTCATTTTCCTTTCTTGGTTAGATATGTTAAGATCTAGAGAAGATTCCCACTCCCCCTTCCACAGTTCTTGATTCTGCCATTTCAATTACCGTACTATAGCATGAAAAAATGCATCACGAAGACAAATGGGTTCGCAGTTGTACGTTCACCCTCTTGCAATAAACTGCCCATTCCACTAATGAACAAACATATTATGAGCATGTATATATATACATCAGATTAATGAAATCGGTTCTTTGTTCCAGCTTTTCAGAATGAAATGAAGTATTTATAATCGCAGTTTACTATTTTTCCAATGATGATGTGAACTGGATGGATGTGCAACCTGCTTTTGTAAAACATTCATCATAAATAAAATACATAAGCAACGCTTGTAATTGCTACGGATGAGGAAACAAGAACGTGTAGCATTCTATTTCCAAAGCTCGCAGCAGTCTTTGTGATTTTTATTGATAATAACATTGTAAAAGTGATTGCCTTTCATATAAATTAATAAATGCTTACCGGGTAAAATAATGAGTTTAGTTTGTACAGACAAAAACTTTTTTGCGTGCCAGAGAACTAAAATTGTGTTGAGGTATCACAGAGCATGTGTGTTTAAGTAAAAGATGGATGCTACTTGAAAAAGTAATTAATTAATTACGAAGACTCGCATTGCATTATCGGTCTATCAACTTTTTTCCTAGTAAGTAAAAACGCTTTACAATGAAGAGATACGAAAGGTACCCAACAAATACAAAGTCAATCACTCAGACTTTTATTCATGACATGACGCTTTGTTAACAAAAACTTGATGAACTTTAAATTGACTGGTATTAAACTCAAAACCAGGAAGAAAGAACGCTACTTGTACAAATAGATAATAATAAGACGTCTTCCTCTGTTTCTGTTATGACCTTCAAGTTATTGAACTTGACATTTACTTGGTAAGGGTAGCTGAAATACATGGTTTTTACTGGAAGTTTTTGCACCTAACGTGCAACCTGCAAATGAGTTGCCTCACAGTGTCACAAAAGTACTAGTTCGTTATGCATTTCTTTGAATATAACATGAGCATTTGAGTAAAATTACTTTGTTTTTCTTTAAAATAGTACCTGTTGAAAAAAGTGAATGGAGTAAATAATATTTATTGCTAGAATATTTCATGCTTTGTCAAATGTTGAGAATGCACGCCGATTTTGTCCCATTTTTATTGCCGTTAATTTCATTTATTACTTATTGTACTTCGGTATGCATATCATGATAGGAGTTAAAATCAAGTTTTTATCCGGCCGGTATGGAATATATAATTTGTGCAAAGTAGTAAGTACATCATACACTTTCCGTCCGTTCCATCATAATTCAACTTTGCAAATACCAAAGACGTGGTTTTACATAAATAATGGACAATACCCGTCCCGTCCCATACATTTTCAGTTTATTATGTCTGAGCTTGAGCATCTTTGGTATTTCTAAATCCCATTTTCCCCTTTTCCCACGAGTTATATTCACATAAAATAAAATTCTCATTTCCCTCTCACATTATGAAATTATAAGTATGCCTTATAAACAAAATGAAAGCAACCTTTTTAAGGTAAAGTCTAGTTTGTTATCTATCAACAACACAAATCGTACTTAATCGAAAGTTGAAAATTTACATAGGGATTCATGAATTTCAGCAGCTATCATTTCACAATTTGTCAGAAGAGAGAGTTTTTATAATATACGTAGGTTCATATAACTGAGACAGGGTTTGTCTCCACTTAGTAGGATGATGATGAAAGCTGATTAAGTATACCGAAGTTTACGCAATATTTTTAAAATAAGGAATTTTATCGTTCTTTTAAAAAATCATATCCTCACGAGTACCTCACCTCACAATATCTCCCATGTGTGACATGCTTTTGCGTATCATAACATTAAATAAAGAACCGTGACACTTCTGTTTACTCCACAATTGCCATTTTTATTATTTTTCTACAAAAATATTCCATTTTGATGAATCTAGTATACAATCCTGAATGCCTAAGGCAATGTAGGGAACAAATAACTGGAACGTTCAAGGCTTTTTAGTTGTTTTGCACATGGGCAAGTGAGGTTGGTACTGACACATTTGGTTCTGAGTGGTTGGTTTTGATGAGGTCGCTTCTCCTTCTTCAGGTGCTACAGTGGTGTCAGTGGTATCTGTTGGTTCTGGACCTATTTTAAAAGCCAATAAACTAGTAACTCACGTTATATGGATCATGTTTAATGTGTACATGTGGTATAGAGCTTACAGTCATATTTTTTCCTTAGCATTCTCATATCACCCTCACTGATGAAGTCACGTTGACCAATGTTATCCCCGTTCCCGAGTGATTCAGTTTCGGTGTTATTCTGATGATTTAAAAAAAATCAACATTTAAGCAGTTTTTAAGTGGCTCCAGCCAACCTGATTTTTCCTCATATATTTTTATAGTTCTGTAATGATACGCTTCAGATACACTTTTAAAGTCTTTGCGAGAATGTATTCTTACCACGATATCAATCGTATTTTGGTTATTTTTGCTAAAGTATGTTTTCCCATAATGCATAATACTATCGTAGTTGTATTGCACATAAAAGTAATCAGTTTCTGCGTCTGGGTATAATTCCATGTCTTTCTTAAAGTTGTTCTCAAAGCCTAAAAATGGAAAGTATAACTTGCTCAGCATATATTAATAATTTAGAAAAAACGCGACCACCACGTGAACTCAAATTAAAACCAGTTTAAGTAAGTATATAAGTAATTCTTCAGATTTTATGACTCGCATACGAAATAATGCGGTAATCAAATAATATTTATCTTTCTTGTAATGTTCTCAGCATACCTGGTCGAGCAGACAGTGGACAGCTGAACAGGCTGCAATGTAATATGTCCGATTGAAAAGATAAATATCATAATTACCACTTTAGCTCCGCCAAACCGTATTTCAGAATTATTCAAGAAATAATTCAGAATCGCTATTGATTTTGCTGAATGATAGTAACCTGGTTTTTGCGGTTTTGCCAACCAACAAAGGATGAGCATCCTTGACTCATTGGATCATTTCTAAACTCAATGTTGTACGTATCTTCCTTTGTGGCAGGTCGAAATTTTATACATGACACTGCCGCCAGTTCACTAATCGCCTGAAGAATTTGTGTTCTCTGTTGTGGAGCTATGAAAAAGGTTGATAAAAGTGAGTTCCAATGTGCGTGAGAAACATTTTTAGTCTAGATTATGCATCTTGCTGTAAAAATCCCCTATTACCAATTGTATATTGAAAGGTATATGGGACGACTCCTTCAGGCCATCCAGCATTTACTAGACCAGCTCTCGCTGGATCCTTTCTAATTATCATGTCGTCAACAACCATGTAATTTTTGGATTCATTTTGGTACTCTTTGAAAGCTATAATTATAAAATGCATATTGAATCCCCAAATCTTTGTAATGAATCAAATTCAATTAATGAACTAATTCAATTATTTTTTTAAAGATTAACTCACGAAAGGCTTGGTCTCCAGAAGGTTGATCTCCTGTCGGTTGGCTATGTGAAGTATCAGTTGCATTCCCATCTTCTTCGCTTGAAGAACTCGAGGAAACTGGCACTCCAACGATCCAATCCACTGAAGAGAAGAGACAAAGGATAATAATTAGAAATGAGAGAGGGACAGTGAATCTCATATTGCCGATTTTTTAAAACTGCTTGTAAATGCAATTGGAATTTCTTTTTTCAAAGCAATCACAATTCTTCAGGCTGATTCCAGTCAGTTGCTGTTCTGATTTGATTCAGTTTGGAAGCAAGTTATTTATACGAAATTGGTGACTTTGAAATGGGCTGCAGTTGCAATTCATAATCACGCAAAATAGTTTCAAAACGTGGGTTTGAATAATTTTTATTTTTATTTGTGATTTTTAAAAGGCTATAATCCGTGATAGGCATGATAAAAGTCTCAACATCAAACCTTGCGGAAGGTTGGTAAGTATTGAAAAAAGCATCCAAATACTTCCAAACGCCATACTTTGCGACTACATAGTATCAAGGTTCTGGCAAAGATCAATGGCGATGAAACTGGAACGATGAATACCTATTCAAATAGAAAAATATGTATCGTGCATATTCCAACGAATGACAGATTGACAGGAAGGATGCTTTATGCATTTTTAGTTTGCTACTGTCTGTTACAAGAAAATATTTAAAGTCTGCACAAGGACGGATTGCATGCAAGTTGGTTCAGGTTGTGGTTGCATTCATAAGTCAAACAAATAAAAACTTTGATTGACCATGACCAATATTTTAAACAGTCGAGAACATTTCAAGTTTCCACTAAAACCGTTGTCCATTACTGTAATAGATTTGCAAGTTACCTTGCTTGTGATACGTTCTACATACAATGTAATCTATTTTTACATTTGCCGTTGGATCTTAGATATCTTCCTTAGCTTAGTAAAAACTGCAGTTGATATTTAGTGAATTTGCAATGATATGGTTTCACTAAAGACTGTAAAGCAGGTCAAGTAGGCAGCCTTGTGCGTTTATCATAATTCAATGAAACATAGTGGATTTGAGCCTCGAAGAAACATATAGGTGGTTGTTTCAGCACTTTACTACCTTATTGCTGGTTATTTTTATAACATTTAAATATTTAGAATGAATGTCATTCGATTCCAAATACTCTCAATTAATCATAGGTAGTTGAGGGCTGGGGCTAGGACTTCCTTGCTTGAAATATACTGATTTCAGTCGTAGGCATTTGATCATTTGTCAAATGACAATCAATGTGCATAAGTGAACAACGGTTTTTCATTTTGTGTAGCACAAAGAACTTATATAGTGTCATTTGTCGTGTCACAAATTTTGGAGTTAAACTGGCATGAAAGCCGATTTCAAATCGATTTAAGATTTTTTCGGATTTACTTACTGTGCGCACCAATGCCTCTGCAATCTGGAAAATTTAATTAATGACGTAGTTCTCTACTGCACCCTATACCTTACCCCTTGCTGTGCTAATAAGTATTTTTAGAAACCTACGTACGCAAACCTCTTACAGTTTGCGTTTAATTGTCATCAACTAATATAGCGAAAATAAATCTGTATAATTATTTATGCACAAAATGGATTCGCCATATTATGTTGTACTTTTTTATTCACACGTTTAAGGATGTTTTTATGAGCATGTTGACCATCTTGATGAAAAATTATCTTGCCTTGGTCAGAGTATAATGTATGTACATATAACATCTTGTGTATCACGATTCATTCTTAAATCTATAAAGTATAGTTCATCCGAAGTTCCTGAATTTTAGATGTATGAATAATTGCCTATATTTTTAATAGCGAATGCTCCTAACTTTTTTCAAGGCCAACATGCACAGTTTGTACACGATCACAAATCACAAAGAACCGAAAATACAAGCAGCAAGAAAACTATCCTCCTAATCATCAACATTAAAGTAAGGCCCTAATTAATTATTAATTTACACGCAATAAAACGAGTAAGTAATCCTTCAATAGTAAACTCTAAATCAAAATATTGAATTGAAGTCATTTGCCATTTCAGCTGTAACTTTTTTATTTAGCCTTATACAGGACTTGCCTTCACCACAAACGCTGTACACTCATCTTGGTGTATTCTGTTGATCACCATTCGATTTATTTGCATTCAAACGCAATTCATTATCCGTATTTAGAATTAGGAGTTCAACTAGAAACTATAAATGATGGCTTGACGGGACACAATAGCAATTTCTATGCATGATCGGCTCTACTCAAAGGAAGTCAATAAAGTGTTGTAGAAGCTATGCATCATGATGATAAATGATGTACTGACGGAGCAGCAGGTGGAAAAGTAGTGGACGAGCAGTGGAGTAATTGTGAACACCTTGATTTCGTTTTCTAGTACAAACTCGTGTGCATCAAGAGATGAAAAAACAAATTGTTACACAACTCCCAGCTCCCAGAATGCTAAAGCAGGTATCATCTCACTAGGCAATAGATATTCGGTACAGGGAAAGCAGACTGTCTTTTCATGACCAAATACCAGACGTCAATATTTCCAATACATGTGGTCCGCCAAACGATTACAAACGTGGTCCGTATGAAGTTCGTTGTGGGTGCTTTGACGTAAGGAATTCCGATCTAGCCTGGAAATTGGTTCACCGTTAGTTTGAAAGTCCTTAGACCCCAACCACAAACCATTATTCTGTTTTCAAAGTGGCAGCAAAATTCAAATACATGTTGAGTTTCAGCAGCCTCTCTCACCTACGCAAGCGAGCTCGTACGAGCTGAAGAAAAGAAATGTTTGTCATTAGTGAATAAAAGTAATAATTAGAGAAGAGCATTATCATTCCAATATTACGTCAAGAAAAGAAATTCTTCGGACAATGATGTAATTGTATCAATCGAATAATTTATTGAAATGTGCTCGCTCGCGTCGCACTCACAAACATCCGTAGTTATACAATAAGAAAGACTAATCTGGCTAAGCTGTAATAAACGGAATTGGTGCCGGCCATGTTTGCGGCGGCATCCATTGTTGTCTAATTATTAATGTGAGACAAAACCAATTTTTAAGGTAATCAGAACAAAAGATGTGAAATGTTTTGTAGTCAAGTCGATTCAACGCAAGCAAGCACGCAATCAAATACCGTTTTGTTTTGTGAGCACACAAGTCCGAAAGAGAATGACTTTGTTTGAAAGAGTAAAATGCTCATTATCCACCCGCTTGCTTACTTTGTCCATCTTTGTAAGTCACTTGCTCACTTGCACGCAACAAGAGTAGTTGTCGTCTTTTAAGAAACAAATGTAAACAGAACATAAATGGGTGCTGGGATGATGATTAATTTTCCTATTGTAGATATTGTAATCTTGGCATAAGAAGATCGCCCACATGTGCACGAGCACTTTTTTCTTCTGCCGCAATAGAAATCTGTTACGGCTGTCACTTTTAAACGTATTTACTAAATTTAAATAAATATGCCTGGTCTCTATTATTTATAGTAGTCCGTCGTTGTACACCCATATAACGAAACTGAGCGTTTTTATTTATTTAACCTTTTTGCGAATTCTTTTTATGAATCTTTGCTAATTTGAGATTCCAATTGCCAAAATATTGCTAAGTTTCCATTTTTGAACAAAACACTTGCTCAAATTCGCACTTTTAAAAGATTCTCAAAAAGAAAGTAGTCGCACCCTTATCCCATGGCAAGGTCGTGAGTACTGACAAGAAAATAAGAAAATCCTGCCAATCCCAGTGGATACGGCTGAGGAGGATGCTTTATGTAAATATGCAAAACATACAAGGAGAAAATCCTTTAAGTTATTTATGAAAATCCCGTCTTTTACCTCGTTCTGGCTATTATCCACGATCACACAGGTTCAACAATGAGACCAGTGACGCATAATAGTTTCTACTTTTGCTATGCCACTCAACACTGCAGCAGTCTGTGTTTGAGCTTTATCATGCAAAATAGTTATTAAGTAGCCAGATTTCTGAAAAATGTTTAAAACCAGGCAAGCCTTTTGAGCTTGACTGAGAAAGTGGTAATTTGTAAAATTTGTGGCTTGATTATTATGGTTATGACTTCGGCACGATACCTGAGAAAGACGGGATAACGGCGGGTGGAAAAAGATACTACGCGATCATACTTTAAATTGCCAAAACATTATGAATCAAGACGGGGTTCTCACATGTCAAAAAATAAATAAAAATCTTGTTGCATTTCAATCGCACACTTGCTGTAACACGGGAAAGGTGGACCAAGCATCAAGTCTTTGTCAGTAACTCATTATAACTCAAAATTCAAAAAGCTGGAAAAGAATACATATTTCACATAACGAGTTATCTGACAACGAGAGAGATAGCTTCGTTGCTAAAAAAAGTTTTTGCAAAAATTGAAATCTTCCTCTGATCATATATGACTGTTTTACAGGATGTTCCCTGAAGTTCAACATGAAACATGAAGTCAAATTTTTTTGCATCGCCAATTGAGCTAATGATCCCAATGAAAACTAAATGTTTAACTATTTCAGGACTCATATCGATATCTTTTATCCTGCTAGTGAAGAACACGTTATGTGCGTTATGGTTTGATAATTATAAAACTTATCAATAAATTGACGTCACAAGTTCGACTCTTAATTCCTGAGCCATGCCATTCACGACGACCAGAATTCTGCCGTGTCAGTTATATCTTTCTCAAAAACAACAATACGCAAATCACACAAAACGTCATCAAATTATAATTTGCTGACGGATCAACTGAGAATTTGTGTGACTTGCTAAATTAGAAAAAAATTGACTTCAAGAGAATAATGAATATGCCAGCAAAGAAAAACATTTTTATTCAATTTTGTTCATTTAGAGTTTTGATGCGTTTTGTGTGAAACCTTGAACATGTCATCATTACAAAATAATGATTATCTATCACCATCATTTCACAGCTTTTGCTCAGCTTGTGTACAACATGGTGCATACCGCTCACATCTATACGTTCGCTTTCATTCTTAAAAGCGGTTGACGACGGTATATTGCTGTTTTTTTTATCTAGGTGGGGAGGCAGGCGACATTTTATCTAGGTGTCATCTCCACCTTGTCCCCTTAATAAATCAAGGGTGACAATGAAAACTTGCTACTTTGATCATATTCATGGTTGGTGGTTTTTAAAAAACCTATGTTATGTCATTCACCACCACCAGTCCAACCATCCCAAACTTAAAGATTATGTGAAGAAGTGCGTAAATTGAATTTTTGTCCTTTTTTTCTTGAAGACCTTTGATGCTCGTGCCTACCTTTTTATCTACCCTCCAACCTGCTCTTTTGTTCATGTTGCCTCCTTTGCTCACTCATTTTTCATCTTTTTATCAGTTTCTCTCCTCAGAATACCAATTGCTATTCTTGACCAGCTCATATTTTCATTCTTGTGGAAAATTCACTTTTGTAACCGGCCAAGAGGGAAAGGCTATTTTTGACATCTCTGTCGAAAACATGAATGGAGTTAATGAAGTTACAAGTGGATATCACGTACACACTTGACGTTGATCCGTGCAAACGACCTTTCGATTTTAATCATCACCTATTTATATTGCTCCACTCTTTGATTAAAAAAATTTCAATCCTGAAGCAAGGCTAATTGGGGTAATATAGTACGTCATTTCGCCAGAATTATTTCACATTGACAGTGACAATGAAGGATTGTCATTGTCTTTAGCGCACGTCCATTACTGCTAGCTAAAGATGCATCCTTGTCGGACATTTTTGGAGTATAGAGTGGAGTCAATTTTTCCTCAACTTTTTCTCAAGGATGTACACAAGAAATATTTTATGAGAAAGGTCATTGCTGCCCTGCTTCCCAACTTCAAAAGGGATACTATATAGGTATACGAGATTGAATGGAGTTATCTTCTGTTTAGGTAAAAACAGCAACAGAGAGCTCCTCTAGAATGAGTTGGGCTGGGCTGAGCAACAGCCCTTCTGTGTAGTCGCAATAATTCATTTTGACGAATTAGCTAAGCTGACAAATTACATGACATAATATGTATATATGTGCAAACGTGGGCTCGGATGAATCAGGGAGAGAGCAATATGAAATAATAATAAAGTCCTTTTGTTTTTGATGTCTTAAGTATGCCTACCTACGTGTATAAAATTTAATCAAGGAAATGCCTCTTTTCTCAAAAAGTTAAGTTGAGTGAGTTTTCTTCCCTTATCATTATCATTATTAATATCCTGGGTATGATGGTGAATTTGTTTAATTATTTGTGCAAACATATACAAAACGGACTCATGGGGGTTTACATGTGTTCATGCTCGTATAAAAATGTAATGCAATCATATATACTTGAGAAAGATTATAAATCTTAAATTTAATGTTTGTAAAGTGAATGCAGATTTGAAGCAAGTCCAGCTAGTTTAATATTCATGAATCATGAGTGCTGTTACCTTGCTCAACAATCACCTCATCCTGTACAAAGCCATATGAGTGAGCAAACTAAGGTATTCTCGCGACTGCAGCTGGCCAAATATGTTAAGGATGTACCTACGATAGAAGTTAATAATATGGACATATATATATATGCAGCACAATATTTTAAAAGTACATTTCCTTACATAGTTTTGACGTAATAATAAGCTTGCAGGCTGACCATTGACCAGTGTTGACCATACTCTTACTTACTTTTACATGGGGTTCGGGATGGGAGTGAAGAGTGCACGATGAGATGTGTATCATTTTTGTACCTTTTAGACGATTTTTTCCGATGAGGTCGGACTCCCTGTTAAGTTATCATTGTAAAAATGCCTACAAAGCAGCATGCTTATAATCAAATCAATTCCAACAATTAGCATTGATTATCAGATTGATTTCGATCAGTTCATCTTTCCGTCGTGGTAAGTGCTCTTTAGTGGTAATCGTGTAGGAGGTAGTCTCAACTCACCCCAATTAACTTTTCCTTATCTCTGATATTGACGTTATGTTTGAGCATTAGTGAAAGATTGCATAATTACAAAACTCATTACCCTAGCTCTGTTTACGAGCTTGCTACGACGTGACACAATTCACACTAGAACAAGTTACGTTGTAAATCCGTGCAAAAAAATTGGACTAAAAATGATGCCATCCGGTCATTAGTGGACAGTGCTGGAATGGTGTGTGACGAACATTAAAACAAAGGGCAAGTTGTTGCTTGTAAACAAAAAGCCAAACTGGAACAACAAATTTGCAGACTTGTCAATCACTTTCACTGCAGTACACAGTGGTCATCATGAATCCTGTGAATGGCTCCGAGACGGACTCAAAAATCTCTGACAAGGAAACTTCGAAACCAAAACGGAAGATATCTTCTCAACCGTTAGACTCGATGATGGGTGGTAAACATAACCTAGCGTTTGTTCCTGAGGAGAGTGAAGACGATCTTCAAAATGAAGGAGAAAGTAGGCACCCACAACAATCTCGTACAACTGGTGATGGTGATAGTCGCGGGAGACAGAAACCTCCTAAACTTGGAGAATGTGAGTCGTTAAATCAAAGAATTGTAAATGGTAAGGAGTCCCTTCGTGAGAAAAGTCCCCGAAGACATACTTCTATCGACACAAGACGAGCTAGTGGTCGATCTGACGTACTTCCTGAAAGCAATAACAATAACAATCGTGGGAGCATCAATAGCATGGAGGTCCGAAGACAAAGCAAGCCTTTCAAAAGGTTTTCACGAGCGTGGTCTCAACTCAGTTTTCATCATCAAGCTAATCAACATGAACAAGTTTACGAACTTCATGGAATGGAACATGAGGTGAGTTTTTCTTTCTTTCTTTGAGTGCGCATTCGTTATCAAGTCGGTTACATATTGCACAGTCGTTGTCTTTGAGATAAAACTCATTTTCCAATTTTTATGGATCACGAAGTTTTCATCTTGTAGTCGTAAACTACATAAAAATACTGGCACGTGCAGTACTGCTCTTTCGTATTAGCAATACACTATATTATATTATTATTATGTAATTTATTCCCATCTCATTCTACGGTTTCAGTTTCCGCTAAGGAGTACCATTTTCATGAATGCATAATCTTGACATCAACATATTGTAGCTTTCAAAGTATAAAAAAGTTATCAACGAACTATACTGTTGAAGTCATGGATCATGAACCTAGATAACGAGACATTTTACAAATTACAAGTAAAAAAGCAACATTGCAATAAAACAAGAGTGAACAAGTTACATGCAAGTTCCCGCACACTCTAAATGACTTTCTTTGTCGTGCAAAAATAAATACATACAACTGACATGGTGCTAGCGATATTGCACATTTTTCTGGAACTCAATTGGAAGTTAAATTTAAAAAAAAACTGATTGAAAGGTTTAAAGAATTAATTTAGATACTTTCAATTTTGACTATCATGCCAGTCTGAATGTTACAAACCTTAGTCTACATAAACGAGGTTAACATTTTACAACTATGTGTACCAGTTTGGAAACTGAGTGACATCAAGTATCAAGTAAACATCTTTTTAGTTAAGTTTGATGATCTAATCAAGATTGCAGAGTGTGCTGTAGGTAAACAACTAGTCAGTTTTCATTTTATCATCCTCAATCTGCCAATCACATTCGTGTTTTCTCATGACATCCCACTGTACAAACAAATTTTGGATGTGGATGAAGAAAAGGATTTATTTGTTTACTGTACACGGTAACTTACTTTTATATAGCTGAGTTTAAATCAATTCAAATCAAAGTTTGACTATGCTGTCGACAGTGACTAAAGCATGACTCAATTGTTAACTTTGATACACGTTTATATAGTTTTAGTTGTTTAAGCTGATTCAGGGGAAAGGACAGGTGTGTGTTGTTGATTGAGTGGAGGCTACATTGGGTGCATTGAAATTAGAATATTGATATTATTTTGCTAAAAATGTTGTTATGTAGCTTAAGCTGATTTTGATTTCTCTGGTTGATGATGATTTGTTTAGATTTTGCTAGGCAGTTTGCTATTATCACGATGATCAGATAAGATTTGATGATGTGTATACATCAAATCATTCAAGCAAATGTTTTTGTCCTATATCATGCCCTAGTCAGTTTGCTTGGAGGATTACAGCAAAAAAGATACATATACATAAGCGATAAGAGACTCATTTTTTTATAAATAAAAATAAAAATGCTTTCAATGTATGTTTTTTGTGCCTGCACCCTTGCGTTCCATCATCCACGCTCACGTTGGAGCTAGTTAGTTTCTTAACAGGCTTATCGCTGTCAGCGAAATTCACGCATAGGACTTCAGATGAGATTGTTAGGATTAAAATGTCATTTGCTTTTGTGGCAGCGTGACATGACATTTGCACAAAAAGTGGAAAATCGCAAAATGTAATAATTAAAATTATGATGAAAGCTTCAAAGCTTATTGGGACTGTATAAAAACGCAACTGATGAATGCACTTGATCATCATCATCTTGTTTAAATTCTTGGGCAAGGTGAACAAACTTTATAAATATTGCATTCTTTTCTTTTGATGGACGATTAGGTATACGACACCCAATTAGCAGAGAAGTCTAAAAATGTTTCACAAATTTTTTCTCCTCCGACTCTGCAACGTATAACTTGCATACTTAATCCACGTTTCCTTCTCCATCTACTTGTTTTGCATAGCAGCATAACATTTTTCAAAAGCAGTAGCCACTACCAGTTTAGTCAAGACCGCCGGTGGTTATTTATAACCAATAAATTAATCACCTAAAAATGTTGGCCTAGTCACCACCTCTCAAGCAAGCAATCATAAATCCTCAAGCTAATCAAGCCCAAATCGTTCTTGTCAGGGTGAGAAGAACGGTAATCAGGGAAGACTGAATGGAAAAAATGGCAATTATCATTAAATTCATTCTTTATGTCAATCCACCTCTTTCGCTTGCTATACAAACGTCTACATTGACTGACTGTTTCGATTAGGCAACTGCTGATCCGTCAAGGTGAGAGAAATATTGAATCGAGAGGATTCACAAACTTTTTTATGCCGTATGCTAGGTTATAGTTAGAATTGGGGTTCAAAATTAATGGCTTGGCTTGCTAGCGATCTATGAAACAACTCAATGTATTACCTAATAATATTATAAAAGCTGCAATGCCTGTGCAATTTCAAAAATATCAAAATTCACTCTCATGGTCATGGTCAGTTATTTTAGTATTGTGTACATTCCTTATATATCACTACCGCTGGGGGTAATGGGGATGCAGTTTAACTACATGTTTAGGATTATTACTTCAAATTAAGATTAGAGCAACATGATTAAGCGGGTCTGCACAAATTGCACTTTGCAGAATGTATTTAGAACATCATGGAACCTGAGATAAGGATCTCTGCGTGACACCACTTGCCTTGAATTTGTGTCGTTTTTTTCAAACAGCTGAGGACATGATTGTTATTACAAAAATACGAGAGGACAAGTCATCAATTAAATTGATGCACACACATGAACGCACTATCGTGCTTCAATAATATTTCGAGTCTGAAGAAAATCTTAATGCGTTTTTTAGGGTAGATCGACCCAAGAACCAACGCGAGAGGATATTACAGAACTTAATATAACCGTCAATTATTTCCTCAATATTTCAAATCCCGTTCAACAATTTTTATGTTGTGATATCCCGCAGGTATCAAACCCTTTATACGAATGAATAATGACTGAAACCCATTTTTAATCAGATGATTTAGGAGACTTAAAAGTTATTGCGGTGTAATAAATATATACTTCGTTGAATAATGCATGGTGAACTTTACATTATCTGTTCAAACGTGAAATGCCTGCTGTTTCAAACAATTTTGCTACACATACCTACATATATACCTTCATTATCCTGTCACATTTGTTTCCGTATATATATGACCAAAAGCAAAAATTGATAAGCAACATTCATGTCAGTAGTGACAGTAGTACAAAAATCTAAAATCTAAACCATTGACCTTTGGCAATCCGTTAGATTGTAGTTTTGTAACCGTCTTTAGACCACTCCGAACATTTTATCGGAAATTTTAGTTTTAATGGATTTTAAAGCTGCATTAAAGTTCAAGAAATTCGTACAATTCCGTACATGAGCAACTATATAGATATTTATAATTATAAATGAATCTGCGCCTATGAACAAATGATAAAAGTGATAAGGGAAAACATTACTTTGTTGTTTTGACCATTCACATTCCTTCAGCCTTTACAACTGTTTCAATTGGCTGTTCAGGTCATGAAGGGCTGTCTCAAATGTCGTAACAAATTGACAAAAAGTAGCACGTATGATTGATAAATGGTCAATGGTCAGCTATATAGCAACATTCCAAGAAATATTTTCATGATAGGGGGCTTTAGGGTCAGAGAAATATTTTTCAGATCGATGGATGAATAGCTTGTTAAATTGGTATTTAATTAGGTTAACTACTTTACGTTTCAAGATAGCTCCATTATTTATTAACCAATGAGTGGCGGTGGAGGTTACCTATTCAACTTTAGTCGTGCTACCTATTTCCCTATAGCTCACAATTATAGACAGACTAAAAAAAATTGGCAATAGGAATAAAAGAAATACGTTCTGAGCACCCTCCACTCGTGTGAGGTTCCTTTCGAGGAGTTTCAAGGCTCTCTTGATCATGTTAAGTAGTCTTTTTTCTGTAAAGGAATGCTATTGTATAATCGAATAAATAATCCACATTTACTTTACTTTCTTACGCGGAGTGGTGACGTCGATCACGTTGAAAAGTTTGGAAGCACGAATTGAATGGACGGAGCCAACGGAGGTGCCATATGTGAATAAAAATGAAAGCTGCTGCCAACAGTCATTCATTCATGAGTATTAAATTATTTTCTGGTACTTTATGGTGGTGAGTGATGGCGGTAGATGACGGTCACCCAATCCAATTTGCTGGTGTGGTACATGCTGTAAAGACCTCAAAAGTCATATTTGCTTCAAAACTTGATTAATTTTTCAACACTTGAAGGTCTTCTCGTTTCCTTTGTCTTTAGACTTGGTTCGGAAAATGTCATAAAGTGGAGAACACACGCACATTTAGTGTGACAGTAGGACGATTGGATATTTTTCTTTGGAGAAATTAATGAGATAGTTAAAGTATTCGACACTCGTAAATTTTATTTTAATATCCGATTTTGTCTTGAAAGTAGCTCCCGTGGAATTTTTGTCGATTAATCGTTGCTCCATCCCTTTTCTGCATTAAAATTGCAAACACGTGCATCAGCTCTATTCTCTAAACTGGATAACATTTGATATTTTGATTAAACATAAAATAATCAAGTTACCCATCAAACGGACATTATTCAGGTGAAATGTTGCCGTGTTGGATATATTACACCACAGTTTATGAATCTATAAAACATGCAGAACAAGCCAAAACATGTGCTTTTAATAATGCAAATGTTTGTCTGATGAGCACTATTGAGTACCGAAAAGTTTTAAAGCCAGTCTTTCCAGTTTCCTCTGTGAAAACCACTTAGCATGCTTGACTTACGAGGAGAAACTAACGTGTGATATCTGAGCTGGCGTAATTTACGATGCATTCCTCAAATTTCGGATGTTCACTTTTATTTACTGCTTATTTGCATGATCACACAATAAGCACAGCAGTATGCAGCATATCACATAAACTAAAATGTGCTTTATGCCTCTTTCGCGTAGCCAGTTGTTCGTATAAAACTTATCAAGCGGGTATATTGTTCACGTTTCTATTTGACATATTGACCCTAAGCTTGCCTTTTCCCATTTACAATGTTATAATGCTCAGTATTTATCTCTGAAAGATTTCCCATGTCCATGCTAAACAACGTAGCTGGATTTTCTCAAATATATTGTATTGTTGCATAATTTTCCCATTTTTTATCAACCCACCAAATGTAAATTGAATGTGAAAAGATGGCTTTCCACAAGACTCAAGAATTCACACTGATTTGTGTAAATCTAGCTTGCTTAAAACATCAAGTTTACTGTTTGCAAGCTTACTGAAGAATTAAAATTTGTACCCATTTATGCATGTTCACTCCATTCGTTCCAATTTTATTGAAAAGGGCTGGCCTAGTAATTTTGGGAAACAATGGCTCTTTAGTGAATCCTGAATAACTCAATTGGTTTGTGTAATTGGTGGGTGGGAATGGACTGTCATCACTTTTTGTATTGTTTATCGACGCGTGCTCCTGACGATTTCATCGATGGGTTTGCCAAACTTGTAAATTTCTTAGACTTCTGTGTAATTTAAAATGTAGTGATAAGAAAGCATTTTCAAGATTCTGCGGCTTAGGGGAACGTGGCATGGAGCACGTTGTCCATCGTAAAATCTTCCAATTACATCATCAAAAATATTGTCAAGTATTTACATGTGAATCTAATTGGTCTTTAACACGTCTGCTTAATTAGAAGGATGCACAGGCTCAAAAGACTTGCTTAAACTAACAATAAGTTTTACCATCCAGTACTCGAGCTTTTATAATTAGCATAGACAAACGCGACATCACCAGAGCCATTTATTAGAAAAATGTCAAAATAAATAATTGTGCAAGTCTCATGCGTCATATTTTAAATTCTAAGGAAATGATGACAAACTACTAAAGTCCAAACTCTTCTACACTTAAAAATTTCCTTCCAGCCTTATTCTGCTACGTGGGTATCACAAGGAGCACATTTAGGAATAACTTAAGTGGAATTACTATTTTTTAATCTGCCAAAAAGTAAGGTTGTAATTCCATTTTCAATCATTCCTCATCGTGCATATTTTCATTTCGAATTTGTTCAAATCAGTCATGACTTATGATTTGAGCAGTCCTCTCTGTGACATTGATGTATTTTCGTATAACAAACTAATAATTATTGTGTGCAATCACAAATTCAGCCATTACCCTTAGGCACTATTTATACTCCCATTAATTAGCATCTCAAACGGTGTTAATGGGGCTATTTTATCCTTTTTGCTCATCATAGTCTGTATCACCTTCTTATTACCTAACCATTCCTCATTGAGGAATGATGAACAAGGTGTTATAAAGATATGCTCAATAAACTTTTTTCTCGAAAACATTCTAGCGTGTGAGGATAAGATCTTGTGTGATTTTCTTTGAAGATGCTGCCATACCATACCGCATCCTCCTCCTAATCAGCTATAATTTATAATTAACTAATCTCTTTTATCCAATTTTGGACGACAGTGTGTGTATGCACTGCAGGCAGGTAATCATAACCGTTTAGGATTGCCTCTCTCATCTTTTTTTGTACAAAAAGTCATCTTTAATGTCTCTCGTCGCCGAGGAATATGTAGTGGTTCTTGTGCCAAGTATGCAACCTTCATCAGGTTGGTAGTCCCGCGTCTTGCCAAGAAGACCATTAAATTGAAACATTTCAGGAGAAGATCCTTTTAAAAACTGACATGACAATGAATGAACACAGCGAGAACCCAGCACACTCTAAGTGTTTATCTTATGTTTTCCTTAAAAAATCAAGCAAACACACAACCATACGTACACTTTATAAATTATTTTATGCATATGTCTCACACGTGCATATCTAAATAGGTACTTTATTTATATACCTATGATGTGCGGTTTACTGCTCATCACATTATGCAACTTCATGTTAACTTCTTTCGCCGTGAGGCTAGTAATTATGGGGTTGTTGTTGTAGGTGTCCAGCTGTGTTACAGCTGCAGTAAAAATGCTGAAAAAAGTCTTTTTAGAAGGAGCAGCATAGACTGATTCTTGCATAATAATAGCAATATTGTCGACGTTCCACTGTAATCATGTTGGCATGATCGGGCAAACAACACAGGTTATAAACATCGTTTATTGATGACAAATTAAAAGGGAAAGTTTACAAGAGGGGAGACGCTTTACAACAGTTTTATTTGTAAAATTTTTGGAATTCATGCTCGCTGATAAGTTTGAATGAAAGGACCCGACCAGAGTGAACTCCGTGGTCAATGGTCAATGGTATGGCATAATACATAAATACGTCATTTTTATAGATACTCTGAAAACTGTTGGGAAAGGAGGTGCTAATGTGCTAAATATGCAAGCAAAAGTCAGCAGCGTAGTATATTTAAGGTAGATATAATATAAACATACATAATCGTAAAGGCAGTCGTATTACGCTCAAATTAACCTTGGCATCGACCTTCCCTTCCTGCCAACTTCAGAAGTTGAGGAGTTTGATTTGAGGACATACGGAACTGAAACGGCGAACAAAAGGGCTTTGTTGGAAGTGCGCAATAACGCTCACACTCAAAAGTCACCTTGTTTTGTGGCGATCTCATTGAATCAAAAAAATACGCAATTTATCTTAAAAATGAAAAGGGCTTAACTTTGCAGGCTCAAAGACATAAAGCAAGTGTAATTAGCTGACTAGGTTGGTTTAGTTGGGACATGCGAGAGCCGAAGCATAGGGCACTTATAAATACATATGAATTCAGATATAAAGAAAGCTATCGAAAAATCATTCCCACGTTAGGATGAAACATGCTATATACTTTAAATTCAAATATAGACAAACAAACACCATGAGCGTGTTTTAAGGGTGGGTGTACAAAGCGTCAAATCAAGCTTCATTATTAAGAATTAATAAACCTTTAAAATAGATTGTGAATATAAATACGCTAATGAATGACAGAGCAGAGGTATCTGGATTGGATGAATGCGAGTCAATGGCTAAAATGTACAGTATAATATTATTCACTATTAACAAGCATTTCCTGTTTTGTGGTAGACGCTGAAGTAGGGACATCGCTTCGTGTAACAACGATCTAATTTATTAGTGCATGAACCTTTATTGGGAAACAACAGGAGCTGAAAACATTTTACGTGAAAAAAAGGGCATTATATGAATATATTCGCATTTTCCTTGCGAATGACTGACAATGGCAATGAAGGAATCAAATATTATGCTACGTACGTAGGACAGTAGAAAAGGGATAACGTGACGGTTGGGTAGGAGGAAGGATATTGGCACCAATCTATAAACTGCAATTCAGCAACTGCACCATGCGGTTGAAAGCTAAGATTTAGTGGTAATTTTGCATAAATACTCTGCACAAGCGAAGTCAAGGTTAGCATATTTTCAAGTCGCAGCCGCACCCTTAGTTGTGGTTTCATTTCCTTGCAGCTTCAATATTACATTTATTCAGTAAGGCTCCTCTAGCAGTCCTAACTTGTGTATTTGGATACTGGGCATGTTAAAAAAGATAAGATTTCCCAGTTTAATCATGTTTCATGAACAAAGTTTATGTGAGTTCATGCAATTTGCGGAGATTATAGTTTGTGAATGATGTAATTAAATTTTTCTACATCCGGATACATTTCGTGACAAATAAAATAAATACTACCAGGGAATTTTCCAGGGATATCAGAGGAAAAACGAATGTGATTATTTGATGACGCAAAAGTGCAGCATATGATATGATTTTATATCACCGGCATTCTTGGTAATTTCAAAAGGATTAGACCAAACGACATGGTCATACAATACATAGTAAAGTACACTATCTTCAACGTCCGAATCTCACGAAAATGTAATTTGCTTTGAATCATGAGATACCTGAACATTTTATGATTTCAGTGGAAAGCAAATTACCTCATAATATTCCAATCTGATTTCATCTAATTCTCGTCCGTTATTTTATTTTTATTAGACTCCACGTAGGTAACCGTAATCATAAAATCATGATCACGATTATGATTCAGCACCATTTTCCAAAATGCATACGATTCTTTAATGATCATCCATGTTGTTCTATCAGATGTACCTTCTTCGGTAAGTGAAAAGTACCAATGGGATTTGAAAAAACAACCAAGGGGAAATTCCAGCATGAAACAACGATAAGTTTCCAGCTAAGACTTGTACGGAAAACAACACATGAACATCCAGCACATTTACATTAGAAAACTAATAGACCGACTTTGCCGGAGGGTATATATGGATTTATTGGTTGGTTAAAAATACATTGAAATAACAATGACTCAACGAAAGCCATCAATCACACCGAAACTTATTGCGAATGAATTTTAGACGAGAATGACACGCGTAAATTGTGAAGCGAGAGGATAAAGTGACAGCTTACGCTTGCTAAAAAAATCCAATTTGTCAGTGAGGTATGGTTCGTTTAACAATGAGAATATGCTCGTTGGGGAAATGTCCGTTTCTGCATTATTTGCAAAATCTTAGGCTGCTAAAGATGTTAAAATGTTTTTTCATCAAATGCAATCGAAATCGAAGGTTATGTATGTAGAGCCTGCCAAATTATTCTACGAAATGATTGGTTACTGACTACTGCCAAGTGCCTGCCTTAGAGTGCAAAACTATTGACTGTAGTAATTCGTGGAACGAAATTTATTACCTGTGGATTATTAGATTTACTTTTTAGTCCAATCTCAATTTTGGAGAACTTACTAATCGTAAGTACGTGGTTTTAGATTTTGCAGTTGCACTTTAATCAAATTCAAACATTTAAGGTTGTTTGCGCACAAACAAGTGGGAATGTTTTATGACTGTTTACGGACAGTACAAATATTTGTATGTACTCTGAAATATCAACCAAGGTTATTGAACTAACGAAAATGTATAACTGTATTTAATGTCTGGTGCGTCTGGAGAATAAAATGATTATAAAGGTTATCGGAACCAAAATTGTTAATCTCGTCAATTCTCTAAATTGTCCTAAACATGTCAAATGTAACCAGATGGATACTCTTCAAATGGATAAATTCGTTCTGAAATGACTGCAGTGTATATATTTATAACAAATACTTACCAACTGTCAATTATGAGTACCGTCGAATTTACTCATGATAATAAATTACGTACGAAGTTTTCCGGCTCTGACTCGGAAATAACAAAATGCGTGTAGTTACATCCGGCGTAGTTTTGAAGTACCGGATGTCCAGTAATCATAAAATAAAAAGCGGCTTCATTTTAATAAAGCGGGCAAATAATTATACCATTATTAAATTATGACAAATCATTAAAAAACATTAGAATCTTCATTTTTACACAGACACAGATTGTATTGTACACATACTTGGTAGAATATCATTTTCAGTTAAACTGCGTATCACACATTGTTCATCATTGTGGAGAAATCGATGAACCTGACCTGGGACTAATTCGATTTTGTGTCTTGATTGTCAAATTTTGTTCCTATGTATAAAGTACTTTGCTATGTCATCTCATCATTGCACCATCATTGTTTTTTAAAATTGTATTGAATGAACTGTAAATTGTCATCCGGTGTGTTTTAGATGGAAAATTGTATATACACGTAAATATTTGCTCACCTTCACTTAAAATGTACCCAGACCCACTACTACCCACCAAAAAGCTCTTATGATATGTGGCTTGAAATTTTTTACTGGGATCTTTTTAATATTTTTTAGGTATTTACTCGCAGGAAGGATTAATATCCTAACGTAATTATTAGTGATCTCTTACCGCTTGTCATTCAGTAGCACGAAACAATCACAAGAATACACCCTATGAGATTTCATTGCCGTTACCTTGCTATCAGAAATATATAAAATCTTAAGTTATTTTCTTCCGCATGGTATAAAACAAAGACTCACACTGAGCCTTTGTTTCTTTCGTTTACAAAAGAAAAGTCCATAGAAGGTAATATTATGTACATCTCAGGTACAAAAATCTCATTGACGAATTTTCTCCTTTCTTCCTATTCATAGCTGACAGGTACGCTTGCAGTCATAACAAGCTGTTTACGCCATTTATCCACCTTGTCTGCTAATAATATAAGTGTTTAAACAAAAGGTGTTTACTTGAAAGCTTGTATTAATGGATCCAATGATTTTGTTGGGACTAAAAACCCTAAAAGCTTCAACAATTTTGTTTGCAAAAAATTATACCATCCTAATAAATTTGCATAGCCTACATGCATCCCTACGAACACTTGCGCAGACAAACTTTTTTGCCTTTTCTTTATGAAAAAAAAAGCTTGGAGGAAACTTATTTTGTGTATTCCTTCCTTTCGCTTTCCACTATTTCAAAGAGTACTATGTTTTTACAAATGTATATAGGTATATATACTGATCTGATGCGAGTTTTGTTCTGAGCAAAAACATCAAACAGACATCCAGCTGGTTTCTTTTGATTTTGCACGAGCATTATTCTAAATATATGAAGGTGCTCTAAGTCCTATGCTCATGTACCCAGGCAGGGATATTAATGACGAAATGGTAGCTTAAAATGCCTGCAGTAGCATCACACCCCAAGACAATAAGAGCGTTCCATAATAAATATCTATACAAATTTGAACACCTTTATCCGACCAGGAGGACAAAAAACGCAGGTCCGTGTATTATTATTAGCATCTTTGATACCTAACTACCTAAGCAGTTGTGGAATTTCTTGTGATGCCAATCTACGAGAAAACTTAATACATGAGCGGATTACATGCTCTTTTCATGCATTGAGAGGCGTTTGGCGTTTATGATTAACTTTGAGCAGAGATACAACTTTGTGAATATGCATATCAAGTCTGTCTTTGTTAAAAGAAGACTATGCTCTCTGGATTGGTGATGATGTGAATGAAAGAACAAGTGAATTAAGCCATGCGATCCACAAAAATAAAAGTGCATTCCTTTATAGTAACCACAAATATGTAGATATATTATTATATATAATAAGTATATAATATGTAAATGAATGTAGAACGCACTATGGATCTTAAAAATTGCACGGGTTGATTATAAGAATACTCTTGAAATAACAAAAGCAACAACATTCTTATCCTCATTTTAGGATTCTTATTCGGCTGCAAAGCATGTGGATTGCAACTGTTAAAGAATCTCTCCTCTTGAGCGAGTTTTTTTGCAGTTGTAGCCTTTTTATAGAGCTTGTTTCTGCGTTGGTCTCTATTTTTAAAGAATTCTTACCAGGAAAGGAGGAAGTCTTTCAAGTGCCTACAATGTGAATCAGTTTTTTTATTCTTAATGAATAATAGTTGTTTTGCAGGTTGTTCTTTTGTAGTGGTTTTCAAAGTGCATTGCGAGTCTGGTATATGATAAGAGAGCATAGGTTGCAAGTAGATTTGTTCTTAAGGAAAGCGTGGGAGGAAAGAATGAATATGCAAATGAGCCTTATATAATCCTAATATCATAGTCCAAGTTGTAACTGGAGATGCTCACTCTCAGCGTAAAAGTGTGTGCCATGCATCACTGAAGAAGGTGTCTTTTTTCCTCACGTTCCATTCTAACTCTCCCCGTGATCTTCATTTGTCTCTGTTGTCATTGAATCCTTAAAAACTGTGAAATGCACATGCCATCATATCGTCGCTTAAAAGGGGTGAAACGGACAGTCAACAAATTTAAAACTGACGTAATTGTTTTTCGATTAATTTGTCGTGACAGAAGAGGCGGCCATGTGCTAATTTGAAAAGCTCTCAAAACTCAAATTCGATTAATCAACAGAGACGAACAAAGCCGTCAAACATAAAAGTGACATTTTTGTGGGGATCCGTAAATGGAACGGAAAGCAAACATTGTCATATTTTTCATCATCAACCGATCAAACTATTTCACAAACTATATTGTCACCTGCCACAATCTGCAATGAATGCAAAGATTCTTTAATCAATTAATTCTAAACAAAATGAAGTCATTCTTCTCTTGTAAACAACACAGCAAAGCATGTAAACTTTGGACAAACGTTTGTGTACATAAAGTGATAAAAATATAAACAAAAGGCATGTGTATTTCAAGTTGGCTGGCACACCTAGCTTCTTGATAGTGCTAAACCGGACAGTAAACCTTGTCTTATCGTCGATCCTTCCACGATCCTAGCATGGTTTGAATTTGACATAGCTAACCAGGACATCACGTAATCATCCAAATAATACTGCCTTTGTAATGCAAGCGGTCAGTTTATAGTTATCAGACACTGGATTTTTTAAACTCCTTGTGCGAATGATCAAACTAAGATTTACATGCTATCTACTACTGTGCTAACGTGCAAGTGACAATCACAACTCGTATTTGTCATACACGACAATAACGTAAAAGCTTTATAAAGAATTTCGGATAAAATTATACACACAATGGATGATGTACACCTGTGCAAAGTATAACATTAAGTAGCCGTGTATGTACCACAGTATTTACTGACCATCCGACCGAAACAATAAATGATTTCTTCGTATCCCATAGAAAGTGTAGTGCCACAACATATATAACTTCACGAGCGAGGATGATGATTTGATTATAATGATCTTGCATAATATTCCTTATATTTCCTTGTCTACCAGCGATTACTCAAGAACATAAAGGGCAGTCGGCACATTTCTCCTGGTCATTTCCAATTTTGGTCTCGGCCAAGTGCACTTTGAAATTGCGACAACTTTAATTGTCATTTTACCAGTAAAAATTCTCTTCCTCATTGTGCAGTTGACATAACGAGTGCACTTTTTGAGAAATTGATGTTCCACATTCCCCACACGCTGAGGGATATCCGACAGCTATCAACTAAGGGGTTAGAAAAAATAACTAGAAATTCCTTTTTCGTCCCCTTTTAACTCTTTCTGACAAACCAGTTTTATAAATAATTCTCACTATAAAATTGTGACTTTTATTTGTGTCCTATGCGTGTAAAAAGTGCATTTACATTTGGTTTTATAACATCAACAGCCTTCAGCTAAAGCAAATGTTACATTTAACCTATAAAGTTTTAAATAGTGTTATTTTTGCTAAAATCTAAAAGCCGTAAGCCACTCAATAAGTTATTGAATCATCGTCATCGTCAACCACATCAGAAGCCACATCCTTGCAACAGTTGAATCGAAACTGCTTCTGTTGTGGCAGGTTCAGTTTTTCATGACTTGTTGTTTGTAATTCATATGGAATTCGTAACGAATCTAGAGTTTGTTCACACAGTTTTTTTGTCAAGAAAAATGATACGTGTTTTATCTGGAGTAATTAACTTCCCCTGAGAGAGCTAATGGCCAATACCTATATAACCGGTGCCGTAACCTTCAAACAATTGAAGGAAACAGACAAGTTATACACATAAAAGTTAAGCAAACCAAACAATAAGTGTCTGAACCACCATTCCCACCAATCGGAAACCAGTTTTGTCGTATGTATTAATAACTTTTTTTATCGCAACAATTATCACCTTTGTCACCACATCACAATGGTTAAGCATAACCTTGATAGCCATCGTGAAGACAACAATGAAGAAGTTCACGATGGGCATTCTTCTGACAGGACGAGGAGGGAGCAACTCGAAGCACTTGCTGGAAACCGATTCACAGTATCCAGAGTTCACACAGCTGGAGACGAAGACGACAATTGTAGCAATACTGGGGAGCATCAGGTCGTCCTTGCGAAGAATCTTGAAAACAGAAAGGATAACCTTGTTACTGAAAAATTACAAAAGACTGAACTAAATTTACATGACCATCATCACCACCATGGTGGTTTTTTCCCTCACAGTAAAATTTTTAAAACTGAAGTTTCCATCAATATGGATAAATTTTCAAAGGATGAGGATAAGGCAGGAATAGATTCTGATCCAAATCCACTAGAGACGGAGACTGATAGTGCAATATCATTGAGTGCCAAGAATAGTATATCTACTGATTCCACCGTTTCGGATTCATCAATGAGACAGAAACTTCCCTTGTCTAGGACGACCACTCAATCAAGATCCAGCGAATCTGATCAGATTGGATATGACTACTGTGATGAGACTGATAATGCCAGTAGCCAGAGCAGCAGTATTGATGAAGATCGCTCTGACTTTGGTTCAGATTATGGCACCGAAAAAAGTTCTGAACATTCTGAAAAACGTCAAAAGTCACCACCCCCCTCGACGTCTGCTCAGTTGACGGAATTCACAGAATTCAGAGAGAGTAGCTCACCCATTCCTCCTGCAACTGTGATACCCCGTGATATTTCTTCCATAATGGTAATGAAGCGATTTGACAGTCATTGCAGTGCAGGCCATGATAACCTTGGATTCATCGCAGAGGAAAGTGAATCTGAGGATGGTGGGATTCAAAGTAACCGAGAAAGCATTTCTTCTGTGAATCCGTCATCGCCTCTGTCCAATGAAGAAAATAATCTTCAACTTCAACTCCGATCTGCATGAAGTTTTGCTGATGGTCTCTCGTCAGATAATCTGCAAAGGGTTATCCTTCGAGATTTTCGAAAAGAAATTGTCAGATCCTCAGATCGTCAAGATGGAATTTGCCTGAATACCTTTGAAAGATTATGTAGAAAACAGGTTTGTCCTTTTGTATTTAGGAAAAGCGATTCATTTTAAAAAGCTATAGCAATTCTGTTTAAAAAAATCCTTAGCGTGTGGCATACATCACCACTTGGAGAACGAATCTTGTGGTTTATTGGCAAAAAAAATGCAAATGGTATAGCCGAAAGATAAGAAAAGTTACTTGTACACATTTCCCACACGACAGGAAATTTTCCTAAAATATTATAACGAAAGATTGCATTGTGTTCATATTCATCGAGATTAGATGACGATGCTCGAGGTGCAGGTGTATTGTTTTTCGTTACCGTTTTTCTCAAAACATGGTAATCTTGTTGTCAAAAATCATGGCAGTATATCATATGGAAATTAGTAATACTTTCCGTAAAAGATTAGTTTTTGAAAGATCATGTAAGGAACGCATTTTGAGGAAGAGCTGGTTAGATGTAAAGTATTGTTAATTTGTCCATTCCCAAAAGTTTGATTACTGCTTTGCATTCATTGCAATGATTGGTACATATATTAAAATCCTTACACCCACGCCCATTTTCCGGCGTAAACAGCTTGATTACTTGAAGAGTAATTTTGCGTATCCGCCATATGAAGAAGAAATGTTCGCGAAAACGTGATTAATGATTATTGTAAATGCTTAATGTATACAGGATCAGATCACTTAAAATGTTGATATGAATTATACTCTTGATTTTTTTCTTAAATACTCAAGATTATAATATGAAGATTCTTCTCTGTCTTTGTCGGTTTGATGCATGTTGTGTTGATTTGCTCACGGTGCACACCTGGACTGGGCATCATTTTAATGAGCTGGAAGAAGCGAGTTGGAATTTGTAATCTCCATTCACTCAAGTTCGAGTGTTGGATCAGGTCCGGGTTAGTTCCTTGACAGCTTCGTCATTGCTCAAATTTGTTTTTGCTAAATATAAGGCTATCACCTGGCTCTCGAATTTCTCAATCAGCCTATTCATCCACAATCTTGGTGCAAAAAATAGCTTTAAAAACCAATCCAATCACGGAACCTTTTTTTATGATTGGAACGCTGATACAGCTTATTATTATTAACGAGAATTTCCTCAACTCCTTTTCTATTAAATGAAGTGAGTAAGTGCGTTTGCTTTGTTTTTTGTTGATACACATAATAATTGAAATAATCGTATCACTCAAGTTTTTATGTGGTTGCATGTGAATCTTGTATTTACACATTGTCCATAATATGTTGTGCTGTGCATCACTCATGTATTTCTCTCTCCATTGGCCACGTTGCCGTATTATATTTGTCTCGCATTGCATTCCTTCAGTTAGTAAAAAATGTCTGAATGGAAGGTAACAAGAGATTTTGACTCACTCACGATCACGTTTTGTAGATGACAGGCAGTTTGGATCTCTAAATCTCTATCATATCGAAAGGGTGTGCACCTACAAACAATAAATGCAGATTTTTAGAGAGAAAAAAACCTACTCTGCATTTTTCAAGATGACTTACCTATTCAATTTCTATTCTATATTTGAGCATACCTAGGTTTTTAAGTACTAAAATCAGTGCAGATCTATTTTATATTATTATTGATATCGGCAAGTTGGGACCATACGCATATACGACGTCATCCAAGTCGCATAAAACTAACCAATTCTTTATTCCATTACCATATCTATACAGTCAACAGTTGACAGTATATTACTCTGGCTGGGATGTTTTACTCAAAGCCAGTTATTTCATTTTTTCTGATTTTGAGTCACTGTTCATTTTGACCTTGATTAATTCCTATGAATCCTGTGACAGTCGTATAAGGCTCGTCTACCATTTTTGCACAAAAAAGATGAAAACAGTCGTGTCAATTGGTATACTATTTAATTGCTAATTCTGTAGTAATACTCGCTCCATTCAGAATACGCGGCGCAATGGGGTTTATGCAATGTCAACTTGTTTGTACTGTAATTTTATGCCGATAAAAGAGTTGGTAGTATTCTGATTGCATTGAGTTTATTCGTAATTTATACGAAATAATATCTAGTACAGAGCCATAGCCATTACGATTACAGGAACTTGAATAATTGTTTTCTTTACTTTCGCATTTGATTTTAAATGCCTGGGAAGACCCCATATTTTAGTATTTTATTAGGTTTTGATTATTATGACGCTGTAGGAATTTGATTAAGTCTGGAGACGTTAGGTATTGAGAGGAGAAGATGATGCAATGCTTTGCGTTTTGAAAATCTAAATCTAGAGTATCCCACTCTGCACCGACTGATGCACAGTCATGGTTTTAAATCAATTTCATGGCTTTCTGATTTTTATCCGAACTTGTTCTGTCTGTAGGCAGATAAATAGTCTTGTTTCTTGAAACACATTATCGTAACATCCGGTACCTTCCCTTACGATTAGTAAGTGATGATAGTTCAGAAGGTATTGGGGATTTTCCATTTTTTCTGATGCTCTCAAACTTTCGGGATTACCGTTGATAGTCAGTTCAATACAATTTGGTTTTTATCGTGAAAAATGTACCGCTCAGTTTCCTTTAAATTATGCAAAACTTGTTGCACAAATATTAAAGCTTATCGAGTTGCATTCTAGAAAATCTAGAATAAAAAAGAACTCGGAGGTAAATACTTTTGTTAATGCAAGTTGAACGAATGAGAATACAGCATTATAAAAATCATATCATTCATCAGCAAGGTTATCATCCACTTGCAGACTTGCTCGTCAACACATGATGATGCAAAAAATATTTCCCATGTTTATTTATCTAACTGGACTCGTGTTTATTGTCTGGAAGTTTTCCAGTATCACCTCAGTTTGTGTTTTCGTTAAAATCTTGACTCTTGAAGTAAAAAATATGCCATGCTTCGATGAACTCAACGACGTACATCGTACGCTACACTGACACTGGCAAGCGTTACGCAAAAAAGCTTGAAATAGAGTACGGTAGTTATGCATCTTGAATTCATTGAGCAAAAATACTTTTCTTGTTTCTTACGATTAGATGAATCTCTCGTAGATGTATTGATAAGATGATAAGTGTGAGGGGTGGTGGTAGTGCTTTATAAAATGTAATTTACGTAACAGAGGGGCTAACTTTTAATACACCAAGCATCACTTCCTACTCCTCTGCTTACTTTTGTGTTTAATAACTATAATAACCAAGCGGAGCGTTACAGTCTAGAACTCTGATATCTGATACACAAGAAAAACTGAGGTCAGCATCGTCGTAAATTCATTTTGGAGAAACTTCGGATGTTAATTAGTAGGAACCCATTTGCAACTTAATTTCTTGTTTTTCATAGTTTCTGACGTAAACTGGCTATGCTAAATTGGTGGAGTGGCGAAAAATTCTTATTATTACATGAGCTACATCATGTATATCTTCAAACAAAATGGCTCATATAATATTTATTATTACATGAATGTTCTATTTTTCATATTCCGTACATTCCACTAAGTATATGCTAAAAAAGTCATGTGTCTCGATTTCAGGATTTGCTGAAGAAGCTGTTCGACCTGTTTGACAAACGACAACAGAAGCAGTTGAATCAACATGAATGGATCGAGTTTCTCAAAATCCGTCTTATCGGAACTGGCTCCAACAGGTAAATTCAGATTCAGATCACCTATTGCTATTTCATTATCGATCATCATCAGACCATTAATCAATGCTTGGAAAAATCCAGAGTACTGGATGAATAATTTAGTAGCTATAAATACCTTCATTCATAAATCATATTTCGATTGACATCTTATAGATTCGTGATTCATCAAATGTACGTGAATTGCTCAGTAAATATGTACATCATATTTGAGTTTCCTCACGTGTTCTTTAAATTTTCAATTCTCAGAACTCTTTCTATGTCATACATATGTTACACGTGTTCTTCGTTTATATCAATTATAGAGAATCAGTAGATAAAGCTCATGGTTGTAGCTGGGTAGATAAACTTTTTGCTAACCGGTCGATTGATCACTTGATCAGTGGTGACTGGCGACTGGAACTGCTGGAAGTCAGACAGTACTTGCTTGCGACTTTGCGAGTCGTATTATATCTGTAAAAGGCTATTCATTCATAGACGATGCACAGATACAAATACCTAAATAAGTTGGAGAAGATTTTTATATACATAACACAAACCTGAAGACAACCCGCAAAGTACATATCCTGTCATTTATGGCTGTGGCAAATTCTTAATACAATATGCCGCAAGTACTAAACAAGTGTGGTAAAAAAATTAAGTTTTTATTTCAGTGTTTACCCATCAATCAACACCTCACATGTTGTGTGGTATTCCAATTTAACAAATTACTTAACCATTGGCTCTTTGACACCTGATTTAAATAAGTATTGCTAACATGTTTTTTATACGTATTTATTGCTGTCGGTATATTATATGCACTTCACATGTGAAGGAAAATCGTATGGAATACCATTCGCAAAATCATGTAAGTGTGTGTCCACTTATGCATACGTTTTTTTTACAACAATCGTCTCTATAAAGCATGGATGGATACAATACAAGCATTTTCAGAGAGTACGCACAGTTGTTAGGAAGATGGACATAGACATATCGTGACTTGGTCGTTCCCAAATTCTTTTTAAGAATGAAAATTTTCGAGAGGATGACCATTGCTTCTTAGCATTTTTCTTTCTTGCGCATCCCATCCAAATTGTGGAAAGTGGAAGATTATGAAGGAAATTGCTCTTTTATTGCCTCATTCTTAACATTGAACATACACGAAAT
>JAHZNA010000404.1:0-12782 GCA_027743935.1 Sinodicranocentrus sp. ZH6 | reverse complement strand
AGGGAGTAGAAACTGTCATTTGCATTGTTGGGTTTCGGGTTTTATAAATGACACAAAAAATTGAAAAGCTCTGCAGGGAATTTGAATGTTTTCCTTTTCATACTTATAATTTAGAAATCCAGTATGCAAACTTTGTGTCAATGTCAAGGTATATCATATGATGCAACCACGTTGAATTCCTATAAAAACTACGGTTTCCGCAGATGCATTCCTTCATTTGTCAAACCCGAGACAACGAAAATTTTCAGGACAAAAAGAAATGGTACTTCGAGCTTGAAAACTGCATTCATAAAGTTACATTTTTGACGCAAAAATGCTGCTTGCAGGCACCCTCCGCAAACGGGCCAAGCGCCCCTTGGTAAAGGTAACTGTTGGAAGATTTTTTTGTAGTAATCTCAAAACAAGGTCAAGCCAAGCGTTAGTAAATCATATGATAATAATATTTTTCATTCATAAACCATGTGTATAAATTTTTATAGGTAAATGGGTTAGCTACAGTGCCATACGAAGACTACGAATCTGATCTGATTGCAAAGACACTATTTTCTTGGAAAGCTTCTGACGCCAGCAAGACAGAAAGGAATCAGGAAACGAGAATCAATATGCTCAGATTTCAAAGCAGTAACGATTCCAGTTCACCCAGACGACTTTCACGAGTTACAAGAGACCCAACTTTCCACATGGAAGACGACATTACTCCCGAGCTGCTTGAAAACGACAAATCTCAATTCAATGCTAAACTTGACTTGAAGGTCAACCATGACCGGCCGTATTTATTAAATGATGGGGTATATCTTCGGCTGCGGATAATTATTTTTTTAGGGATGCTCTGCGGAAATTTTCCCTGGGTATGGAATAACAAAACACACAAGATTGACAGGTGGAGCCCATTCATGATTAAACTTTGGAAGGCTTATTGGTATTTAACAACTGCCCAATCCGTAGCAATGATTGTCTACCATTCCTACTGTTTCTTGGGGATATACTCACGTGACTTGGAGTCCTACAGAGGAATATTTGCATATTTTTTGATCATATATTGGTATGCATGCCACCTAGGGTATAAAACTTCCATATTTTTATATGAGGAAAAGGTACACATCATGATAATTTATTGTCTACTTTACAAGCAAATCTTTTAATTAAAAAATCTTTGCTAAATGCATAGAAATTAGAATTCACGTTGAAAAATGTTCACATGATATTATCGATCTTTAGATGCAACAGTATATTAATCAGCTTCAAGATTTCAACAAGGTATACACAGGTAATATGATTTAGTCGAAACGTTTAAACCATTAAAATCGTTGCCTTTTTGCTCTCATGTCAATATGGCGAGACATTTATTATTTCCGCCCAATTACTATTATCCAGACAGATATTTGGTATTCGCGGACAAAAATATGGAATTCAGCTCCGCAAGGATAATTATGAAGTTGTCGATCCCAGCAGCTGCATCACAAATTCCGAATTCTTTGTTTTTCTTCCTAATTATGCCTTCCCAGCCATATTATTTGACTTCGATGATCAATCCAAGACCTTGGTTCGCTCTAATTCCCGGAGCTCTGCAGGAACTTACCGTCATTGGACAAACTATTCTCACTTACGTAACAATTTCGTGGCTACAAATAGCACACACGTCAAGTGTAGAATTTTGGCTTAGGGAAATGCAGTAAGAAAGTTGCCGATTTTCAAAAAGGCTCTGCATTTCAGAGTATACTTAAATTAAATTATTAATGTCTTTGAATATAACAATTATTGCACTGTATTTTGCAGCAAAGATGCCGGATCTGAATATACGACAGAGGACTTGCGTCACCCAAAAGTTGCCGTGTCCACATATCGCTCCTTACAATTGCTATGCTCAACCTTCAATGATTTCATGGCACCACTTCCCCTTCCAGTGTGGAAATTTTCGGTTGCGTTTGGCTTCATCCCTTGTGGCTATCTGTGGATTCGGAGTATGAATCAGTTGTTCATTGAAGAGTTTCCTGGAATTCTGGTTTATCCTTTTGGTGCTGTTAACTGCTTTACCATGGGATTTGGGTGCTTGTCCATGGCTGCAGAAATGTATGATATTGCCAACAGCTTCATCTACTCTTGGAGCAGAACAAAGCAGAAAGACTTCCGGAGGATTCTCATGTCTTTTCCAACTTTGAAAGTTAAAGTGGGACAGTATTATTTTATCACTGCTTCAACAACTATTACCTTTTTTCAGGTCATCACTGGTTACGTCATTGACTGCATTATCACCTTTCCTTAAAGGCTTTTGATCTGAGCGTCTCTCCTGTCCTGTGGGACCACGACACATGGACGACTTCATTCATCCCATTTAAATGAATTAATGTCCTCGTCCTCTCACTAAATTAAATTGGTACTAAAGATTACAAATTGCAATTAAAAACGCCATAATTTGATTGTGCGTCGAATTTTCATTTAAAAGCATTTATGCATTGCTTTTATGAACGCACACCATATCCAATGGAAAAAATTGCCATACAAGTCACAAAAGTCTTTCATTACCCCGAGAAAATAAAGGAAAACGCACAAGACACGATTGTGCTTTAATTTCTGCTTGTCATGTCATTGCTTGCAAATGTGGAGTGAACGGAGCATAGTTTGCTTTGCCGCAGCAGAAAATTAAAAACATTAATAAAACATTAATTTAAGTTAAGTACTGCGACAAAGTTTATGATAAATCTTCTCACTGCCAATATCAGATGGGGATAAACAAGAGCCTTTAGTTAAAATTAACAGTATTTTATAACATAATCAGTTGGTTGCTAGAAATTGACGTGTGGCAACGAATAAGTCTTGTCATCTGTCAGCGCATCCGTGTGTTTTCTTTTATTGTTTTGGAGTGAGAACGTAACGCTATAAAATAAATAAATACATAATGGAAGATATTGGAATATTGCCTTCGCCTCAGGTAAATCAGTTATCAGTGGTCATTAATTTAATGATTAATAGAATCTAACTGGCGTATTAGTATTGAATTTTCATATGAGGATTTGTTGACATGGGTTGACATTCATCATTTTTCTAGGAAGAAACACCAATTCATGAACCGAAGTCTCCTCATTTGCCTATTGGAAACAACCATGAGGATTTGGATATTGATGATTTGTACACCAAGTACAAGGTTATTTTTTCTTTCATGATGAAAATATACATACACGCCAAAATTGAAAATGATTAGATTAATGGATTATGGTCTCGATTTTACTGAATATAAGTTTGTATTTGTATCTTTCAGAAACTGCAAAGGCAACTAGAATTCCTTGAAGTTCAGGAATCTTACATCAAAGATGAGCAAAGGAATCTGAAAAAAGAATATCTGCATGCTCAAGAAGAAGTGAAGCGTATTCAAAGTGTGCCTCTCGTCATAGGTCAATTTTTAGAGGCGGTTGATCAAAACACTGGCATTGTTGGCAGTACCACGGGTCAGATTATACTCATTTTGTACATGGTTTAAACGCTGAACTAATTAATGCAAGAAATTTGAATTTATGAGTGTATCTATGAATATCTATTGGTTTTAGGATCTAATTACTATGTTAGAATATTGTCAACAATTGATCGAGAATTACTTCGGCCTTCCTCTTCAGTTGCTTGCAGATCGAGAAGTACAGCGTATTTTACTAGAATTACTTAATCAAATGGATGGATTTGATCAAACTACCAATGTTAAGGTACTTGGCTGTCTTATTCTGCTTGGCTTCTTCTTCTATAAATTCCAGTGTTGTAGAACATTACGTCGAATTTATTGCAGGTGATTATGGCCACCAATCGGGCAGACACTCTCGATCCTGCTCTTCTGAGACCAGGGCGTCTCGATAGAAAAATTGAGTTCCCTCTTCCGGATAGAAGGCAAAAGCGATTAGTCTTTCAAACAATCACCACAAAGATGAATCTTAGCGACGAAGTAGATTTGGAAGATTATGTAGCCCGACCAGATCGTATTTCTGGCGCTGATATTAATGCTATATGTCAAGAGGTAATGTTCTTTTTCGTATCAAAGTCACTTCCCGGTATAACATGAAAACATAATAACGGTGTTGTTTTTACAGGCTGGCATGCATGCTGTTCGAGAAAACCGTTACATTGTTCTCGCAAAGGACTTTGAAAAAGGATACAAGAATAACATAAAGAAGGATGAGTCCGAACACGAATTCTACAAATAAGAGGTGTGTGTGCTTTGTGTGATGAAAACGTTACTCAAGTTGTGTTTGTTCTATCGTATCGTCGCCTTGATATAATTCGTAGTATTTATATATAATTTTTGAAATGGAAAGCTCCGTGCAAAAAGGTGTTAAGATAAGAGGCAATAAACTGTAAAGCTACTAACAGTCGTGAGGAGGAATTTTTTTACATACTGAATATTTTACCTTGTACATTTTTCAGATGTTTCTTTTCCCTTGTGTTTCTGTTTACTTTCTGTTATGTTGTTGAAACCAACGTCATGTAAAATCTACACAACTACTAAACTTTGTAAATGACAAAAGTCACCTAGCTGATTTTGCCCATGCGAATGCGAAGACGTACTCAGTAGAAATAAATATTTACAGTGAGTTGTATCTTGAATGAATTTTAAAGCAGAATTCAGCTCACCCTTTCCTGTGACTTCGGGCAACCTATGTATGTACAGGAATTTTCGGAACAGTATTATAACTTCTCTTACGTCATCCACATCGTTTCATTACATGATACTCCTAACACTATCTATTTCGGCTCTACGACAAGCTATAAAATCTCAATCCCACACAAAAATATTCTCTTGCGGTGTTATTGACCAATGAACGAGTAATAAAGCGTAATAGCGTAATCGAATGAAAATTCAGATACAATTTGTCCTATTCATGCCATAGTCAAAGTCTTGATAATATTTACAATTTTTGTTGACTGAACTTGGGAAAAGTCAACCTGTATGTATTTATCCCATCATACAAGAACATTCCACCTTTAACCACAAAGCCAGTTCGCAAGCCGTTTGTTCCGATTTATACCATCATTATGTCAATAACATGTGTCCATGTATATACACTTTGTATATCACGTTTTATACAAATGAGAAAAAAAGGTTTACAAGTTTCCATTCAACCATTATGCATGTATGCCAAGTGAGCAAGTGTTGTTAATATGTGCATTTTGGTTTTTGTTATAGAACACTTTTACCTCCAAGAGCACAGTTTTGGTTAGAGCTCATATATTGATATGATGGCTGCCCTAGCACTTCAAACCCAAACCAAAATTCTCCTTGTCTTGTTGTTCTGCCTCTGACGTAAATAACGCGTCAGCTCTTGCGTCAGAAGAGAAACGGCCGAGAATGGGTTCATGAGCTTCACTCACTATGAGCCACATTGTGTACATACCTACGAACTGATAAGTATACCTACAAAGAAAAAAATTACGCTCTGCAAACCCTCCTTTCCATATGACAATAATATATCAAGCGTATATATCATGAATATACCCCTGCTGAATCCTAAATCCATCTACAGAGCAAGCTCTGGTGGGCTAACCTTGGCTCTCGTCGCTACTAGCAAACTTCTTCATTTTAATTTAGCTGTCCCATCCATATATTCCACAGTATGTCACGTTCATGCCGAATTCGCAATCTGCGATGTGAAAAAATCCCCAATATTCTCTCGGTTCATTACTGCATCTCACTCTCCTCATGGTATCAGGACCAGCCCGTCTTCCCAAATTTGGTTATATACCTAAATATTACCAACTGTGAGATGGCTCACAGTTTATCTATATAGCTCCTTATAAATATAACATCTCTTGTCACTGGACCGAAAAGAAATATTGCGCGTTTTTTCATATCATCCCAGACCAAATTGGACATCGCTCTCTCTCAATCCTGCAATGAGTTTGTTTCGCAATCCAATTTTTTGACTGCCATTGGCACTCCTTTCTTAATCTTATCCCCAGCAGATCAGTGAAGATCCAAGAAGGTGCAAGTTTTTGACACATGTCATACAATCATCTCTGAAGTGAGCATCCTATCAGTTGACAACAGTCCCATTTCAAGATATCGGGGGTAGTGAAGCAAATTATATTTCTCCAGTGTATCGCAATCAACCAACGAAATTGGCTAGTAAAATTGAAAATTGCCCTAATCCATTCGCAGTCCACAAAGTATCATATGTGTATCTTTCCCGGAATAGTAATTCCAACAAGGATGAAATACATGTGTGACTAACGCCTTTTCTCCATTATTCACACCCCTCCCCTCAACTTCTCTCCCTCCATTCGGATTATTTCTCTTTCCGAAAAATAACTTGTGAGAAGGAGAACCCACTTCTCAATGAATATTCAGCGACTTGCAGCTAGCACCGTAAGACAGACGTAAGCAAAGAATTTTTTGGACACGGAACAACTACCACGGTATCAAGGCATGTTATGCAATTTACGTTCTCATGAAATGTAGGTTGACTATGTCTCTGGTCTGGTCTGGCTCCCACTTCAACTTCTGCATCCATTCTTTCTCCTTCCTTTGTAAACTTTTGTGATGTGAAGCACAAGACTTTTGCTGTAATGGTATTCTCTATCATGTCATTCACGTCCCTCACTCTCTCTCATGTCTTATATCAATACTTTCAAGCCTTTTGTGTGGTAAAAAAGGCATAACGAGGAATTCTGTTGGACGTTCATGAATTAAATGTGCCTTTATATGTCTGTTAGTTCAATATTACATGGATATTTCAGAGCAGATATACCTAAAAGCATTTTTATAGAACGGTGAGGATCAAAAAGTCTTGCCACAAACATACCACCGGCTTATAATATTATGCAGGCCTATGAGAAGTTACATCACATTACAAATCCTCAAAATGCCTTTTTTCTGCCATTTCCCCTCTATAAAAACTTATACTTGTTGGTTTGCGTCAGAAGAACAAGAAAAATGATGACGAAGCAATATATTTCAAAAGGGGACAGCTTAATCAGAGGGAAATGATCAGTCAGTCTTATATTTGTCACCCGCTTCGTCCGCATTAGGAAAAGAATTTCATGTACATTTTTCCTGTGCACCAAGAATTTGTTTTACCATTTACCATAGACGCCCATGTCTAACTCAATTAACTGGCCTAGACTTGGGACGGACGTCTCTAATCTGATTTTCGCTAAAGGTCAAATAATTCCATCTGGACTGTGAGAAAAATAGCTGCTAGGTGAAAGACCATTTCAACCAGTTTATTCATGTATAGGTGCTAGTATGACGATAACTGTGACGAAGGAAGGAAAAATATCGTCCTCGTCATCAACGAGCTGAATACCTAATGGGAACCTGTGTGAGAAAGAATTACGACCATAGAAATGGCAATTCGTTACAAAAAAGACATTACATATTCTACTTGTTCCTCCAGTTCTACTCTACTCTGGGTGGACCCATTCCTTAAAACCTTGCAATCACATAATTTGTCTTTATTCTTTTACAGTGATTTTCAAATTATTTAAGCACAAAATAAATCAAATGACGCCGCCTCAAATATGTTTTCTCAAAGTGGGAGTTGATAGACGCTTACTTTCTTATGAAAAAACAATGAGGATTAAGATAGTTAGGGAGAGACACAATTCTCAAAGTATGTTACCCAGGTAGGCAGTTTACACGTTACGTAGGTTGGTCGAATGACGTTGATATTTTTTATGACGGTTTGGCCCGGCACATTTTGCCAAAAAACCAGGACAGGAAAGCCCGTTGATAAATATCAAAAAGGCTTTAGCTATTCTCCATTCACTTGAACACAGAGCTTTCCCTCTACTCTCGTACTCTCTATTTTCATTTTGCTTTGCTTTTCCAAACCCACTCATATCTATCCATTGCATTGCACACATAGCATATCTCTCCTCTTGAGGAAGTTTTGCAGGTGCAAGGAAAAACACACAAGTCTTGTGTTTCTGCATTCACACTCATATTTTCAAGTGAGTAGAAGCCCAGAGGAAAACCAAGTTCAAGATTGAGCCCAACTCTGAGTCTCTTTTCGACTTGAGACGGGCGCAGAGTGCAGCAAAGAGAGAGGAAGAGAGAGAGCAACTGAATAGCGAGTTTTGTCAAGTTTTCCATAACCCAAGCCAAGCCACCTTGAACCGGCATGTAGCAAAATCGACAAATCCACCTCTCAGAAATCATCATATTCCTTCACCTCAAATCAAATCACCCTCAAGTACAAACGAACACAGCCAAAAAGTAGCCGACAACAGCTGCAACTCACCACCATCAAATTTCCCTGGAGGTTCTTGTCTTCACATTATATGTCTTCAGACTTGTGGAAAAATAATAAATTTTAAAGTTAACCAGTGAAAAAAAACTTGTCAAGTGAGAAAAAAATCTTTAACTATTTTTACACATTTACAAGACCTTGAGACATTTTGCACGATCCATTGCAACTACCCGTGGTTGTGCATTTTATACAGAACAATTATACCCCTAGTGCATTTCTTGTATTACGTCAGTAACTCAGCTAATCAGTCTCTCTCAAGACCATTGCACCCTGCATGACTGATCATTTTTATTACAAGGGAAGAAAAACAAGGAGCGCTCTTTTGTGCAAATCCTGTTCACCGCTCGTAACCTACCTTCACTGATAAAAACATCTACCTCATCCTACATCCCTTATACTACTAGCTGCTGGCCAGTTCATTGGCCATTGTTGAAAGAATCATCGTCATAGCTCATCATTAACATCCTTTCTAGCGGTAAGGTGTCGATCCGCTCTATACCTCTTCTGGTAAGCGTACTCCACATTTTCTGTATCACTCTCCATCCAACCATGCTTTACTTTATTTTATCCGCTCATGATGATACGAATTAATTGCATGGTAGACAAAAAAGTAGGTAGTTTCGCAGTAGAGAAATCTGTACAGGAAGATAAAAAACCTACGTACTTGGCAACTCCTATAAGCTACCTTGTACGCAATTCAAGCATATTTTCTTAAGATAAAGGAATTGCACTTGCTCATTCATAATCTGGCATGTTCCTAGTTCCTGTCACGTACATCCTTTTGATATTTATACAAGCTTCCCATTCATTTACTCCTAATGATCATTTCGTGGTGCATTAATATACACACAAAAATGGGCTGATGGTGTGGCATGGTATAGGACATTTTGTTTTCCTTTGTATCGCGCCAGGTGTACACAATGAGGCATAATTATGGGGATTGAGAGTGGTAAAGTGAATGCAACAAATGATGCATATTTCCAATCACTTTCTGCTTCCCTTTGTTCATTCATATCGACAGTCATTAGCAATAATTAGCCTTTAGCAAAAAATGATACATTACGACTTGCATCTTGTCAATGAACTGGTGGTGATGAGGGGATATTTGGAAAATCATAAATTCCCTTTTTATGAGGAAAACGATCCTTGTGATTATTATTGAGTTAAGTCAAAATTAATGATTTATGCAAAAGGAAGGAAACTCATAAAGGTTATCCTCAAAGTCGTCAGTGTAGAAGCTGGGGAAGTTTCTCATAGTGGTTTGCTGTGGCGTCTGTGCTATTTAAAGTAGAAATGTAGACTTTTTTGCTTGATTAAATATGAAATGGAGGTCCAAGTTGGAGAAAACGATAGTATATTTAATGACAAGGTATTGACCGTCTGTGATCGAAACCAAGCATAATTAATGTTATATAGCTCGAGCCAAACATCTATAATACATGTATTCCCGTGTGCCATATCCAATCCGCAGTATATTTTATTCGCACGTGTTGTCCGAATGTCAAACCCAAACTGGAACATTTGTGCTGGTCGTTCTAGCAAGCTTAGCCCACGTCAGGACTCGGGAGGATATCACTGCGAGATAATAATATGGAAAGAGCAAAATACCATCATGCTTTTTGAGACGGCGGTAACTCACGCTAAATTACTTTTCATGCCGTTCGTCCCCCATCCATGGTAATAACTGAAATATAAAATAACCAAGTAATAAATTAAAATGTCTTGTTCCACTGACAAGAAGACGTCACTGCCTTCACTTTTTTTCTCGCTCAAGGCCCTTTCCCTACTTTATCGATTCGATTGATCGACTAGCTTGATTAGTCGTTGCTGCTCGTCACCTCACAAAACTTTCTATTATTGCTTTTCTCACCATTAGAGCCTATTTTCTCGGTCAGTTACATATTTGCTCTCATCTTAACCTACAAAGGAAATTTCGTTCGCTAGAGAAAATTTATATGTTTAAAATATTTACGCTAAAAAACCGCAAATGGAAAATCATTGGCATTTCTATCATTCCAAAAACAGTCGATGACACAGTTAATATTTTTTTGAAAAGATAAAGTTCAAAAGGTGCACCTGCTACTACGACCCCCCTCAAGCTGAAAATTACCCCGCCATACCATTCAAGCATGTTGGAAAACAAGTGTGAAATACACTAAAAGCGGAGTCACGCAAAGTGCCCAGTTTTCCCTGGCGTGTGACACACAAAGGAAAAGTGAACACTAAGCGAATTAACAGGAAAATGGGAAAAGGTTGAAGTTGAAGGTGTCCATATTTCTCTGCATTTCTATAACCTGCTTCCCATATCCATGGTGCCATTCTCCGTATAGATAATTCCCAGACGGATATTACCTATTAGATCCCAACTGGAACTAAAAAGGGAGCAAGGAGAAGAAGAAAATGGACAAAATTGCAAGGTTGTTCTGCTAACCCTATCGTATGCACTAAGCTCCCGAAAATAAGAGTCCCGATCCAAGAGAATATATTCCATTCAGGAATTCCTCCACTCTTCCAATATCATTTACACACGATGTGAATTCTAGCATATGATTTCTCCCTTTGGTTTTATACCTCGCTCCGCATTCACCTACACGAGAAAAAATTTTCTCGCTCGTGAGTTGAGAATGAGTCTCTGCCAAAGGCAAACACTCACATTACATTCCCTTTTTCTCATGCATATACACATAATCTCCTCTTGTATTCATTTACACTGCATCCCATTAGACTACAATATATAAAAGATCGTTGGTGAAGTCTGATAGAGAGCAAAGGATCTACTACGATCACTCGCGTTTTTTGTATACAACATTTTTACACATAAAGCGTGATACTCTATCCCCGCAAGTGTAATGTGTAAAAAGAAGTTTTCTACTCAAGAGTCTCACTCTCGCTTTACTCACTTCAATTGACGCTCTCAGTCTCTCGAATGAGGAGAGAAGACTCAGCTTTTTTTATTTTGTGATGGAAGCGCAACCCTTTTCTCGACAACATTCTCACAATCACATACACAAAAACTGTATCACATTGCATGAAGACGGAGCCGAGTTGTGTATATGTGTGAGAAATATAGGAAATCTCTGGATTACGTCATTGCTCTCCGTGATCCTGTCCCGTGTAGTGAGCTACTTCCCACAATAACATTCCGAGTCTGAACAAAACTTTCCCTTCGATTTTCTCGGCTCTTTGCCGACGAGTCGACCGAGGAAAAATACTACTACGAGAAGTACGAGACAGCGAGCGCCTTGTACTACACTTACTACAGTGGAGTAGACACGGACGGATACGGCTTTTATTATTTTTTGTTGGAAACAAAATACGTGAAACATGAGAAGTGACTGAGGCTCTGATAATATCCTTCCCGTGCATTCCACTCATCATCTGGTTCCTCTCCTCTCGCAAACTCTTTCCTCACAGTTGCTCTCGAGGAATATTTATTCCAGGAATTTTACTATGTGTACTTAAGACTCAAAATATAAACGAGGGAGAGAAGAGGGATGACAAAAATTCACATTTGCTCTCCACCCTATGGAGAAAACTAGAGAGGTCAAGTAAATCTCTGGATTCCTTCTTCAGATTGCATTGCTGAGTGTATGGGTGAGTGAGTGGTCTCGTTTCAATTTACAATATTTTTTTCTCTGTGTTTTGATAAGAGAGAGATTCCGTGTGCTAGTATACGTGTTGTTGTCGTCATCAACTCATCATAGCATCATCACACTCATGGTTATCAAAGTCTTCTGTTCATAGTTACAGTAGTTTTGAGAAATGAGAAAATTGTGGGATCCTATTACAAATTAGAAATCATGCGACGGAAGACCACAAAGGGACCAATTTTCATTGTGTGGGGAGATTACACATAAAATTATTTTAACATCAAAGTTTCAAGTGGGGAATTAGGATTTGTAACGATGTGGGACATTTGCTCATTAAATATTACATAGGGAAGTTACTTTTGTGTCAAATGAGGATTTAAGACTGTTTAGAAATTATCAAATGAGGTATACGACTTCCTGTGGGAAATGTAGACTTTACATGATTCTTGCTGATATATATCACGATAGTTCTTTGACGATAAAGAGTACGAATCTTACTATACGCTACAATATTTGGCGTAATTAAAGTTTTCCAAAGAGCGCTCACTTTTGCACAAAGCAGGAAACACACACAGGTATACAAGTGAGTTGCAGAAAAAATTAATAGTAGTGTTTGTGCCTGTGACCAGTATTTGTGAATTTGAGTATCTGGAATTTTTGTAAACAACTGGTAAGTAGAGAAACGTTTTGCAAATGCACCCCTTGAAAATGCTAATAAAAATGATTTCCTTTTGTTATGCATAAATGAATGCTTATGTTATGCTTCAATAAATTATAAGTAAACTTAAAAAGTATATTCAAATCCACTAAGCAGGATAATTATAAAGTCTAATTAATTAAGTCTGTTTGAAATCAAATTTAAACTTTAAAAAGAATTAGCAACTTATGATTGCTTGCGATTCTTGATTTCCACGACGCAACTTATGTGAATCCAGTAATACATATATCTGTCTAGGAGTAGATT
>JAHZNA010000403.1:0-48144 GCA_027743935.1 Sinodicranocentrus sp. ZH6 | reverse complement strand
GATTTTTCAACGGATTCGTATTCCTCGCATTAAAATACACATATGTACAAATTTTCAGCCAAAAAGCTTTCGAGTGGCCATTTCGACACCTCAGGTCCAACATCTCTGAGTATAAGTATTAACGTATCGTTTTCATAAAAAATCTTGGGGAACACACTTTCCAATGTTTACTTTATTCATGACTTTTTTAAAGAATATCTACTACTTCTGCTGACTGTGCTGACACTCAAACTACACGTACTTTCTCTCCGAACTTAATTTACTTATTTTTCAGAATGAGATGAATTGATGCAGTTTTAATAATTAAATGTAATTAAGATTAAGATCTGCTGCGTACAATTATTCAAAACAAAACACCAACTGATCGTTGAAATGACATCAGTACCATTTTGCTATGATCAGTTTCAAAATTCATAATATACGCCTTGGGGCTTAATGTTTTTCGGTTGGATTGGACCGAGGGGGGCAGTAAATTTTTCAAAGATTTTTTTGTTTTCTGGACCGATCTCGACGAGTAGAACATTTTTGGTTTTCAAAGAATTTTTGGACAAAAATTTTCGAAACTTATTTTTTGACTTTGAAATTTTTCGAAGATTTTTGAAGAACTAATGGATTTATAACCTAACCTAACATATAAGATAATAATTAAGTAATATAGATTGGTTTTGGTTGGTTAGATTAGGTTATAATCCATTAGTTCTTCAAAAATCTTCGAAAAATGTCGAAGTCAAAAAAATTTTATCCAAAAATTCTTTGAGAACCAAAAATGTTCTACTCGTCGAGATCGGTCCAGAAAACAAAAAATCTTACTGTCCCCCCCCCGCCTTGGTCCAATCCAATCCAACCGTTAAGTTGATGACTCTTAATTTATTATCTGACGTAGTTACTCGGAGGTAAATTGCTCCAAAATTCCGCTTTTACCCCCCGGAAGACGCATCTTGTTGTGTAGCCATACATTCACTATGCAAATCACTATGACAGAGTTTAGAATCTTTGGTTATGACTATGACATCATAAAAATGCAAATCATTCAAGAATACGCTGAGGAAAAAATGCATGCAAATGTTGTCTTCTACACACGCATGCAAATTCTAATCTTTGCCAATAACAATGCAGTTTGCAGTAGTGTATGACATGCTCGTTCTCAACCAACCAATGCCAAATACTCACCTACCGCATTGCATTTTCACATCACAAATCACAAAGTACATAATAATCTAATATGGTGTATTGGTGTATATGCGTATTCCTTTCCTTTGTCATGACATTACAATGCCGTTGCCGAAGAAACAAAATACTTTTGTCCAGGGTAGTGTAAAACTGCAAGATGCATAACTTTAGCGCTGCATCGCATCGCTGCATGTCAATTTGTAAGTTGACAAAATTCAGAACTGATGGTATCCAGTGTTTTTTCGTAACATATAAAAGAAGCAACTAATAATTTGACAGTACACCAATCAGCCAATTGTGATTTCAGTGTATAATAGTTACCTCACCTCTAACTTAGTCAGTATTTTAAATATCTATAAACAAAACAATATTTACTTCCGCCTGTTTGACATTTGCTGGATTTCCTTTCCCTGATCGATGCTCTCCAATGATTTAGTAGGACTTCCACATAAGCCATCAGTTTTCTTCAATATGTCGGTGGATAATGGTATGATTGATGGAGTTCTGAGGCATTTACCGCAACATGAGGTAATTGTGCAGATTTTATGACGATTGTCGATCAAGGACTTAACCGTATATTTAAATTATGAGCATTTGCAATTTGCAGTTGACACGCTTTTTTTAGCATTTATCCGCATTGATTCTTACTTTCTCTGCTTATAGTTGCAACGCTATTTGTTTAAAAGACTGGACTTTGAGACACTGCTAAGCGCTAGGTGCGTGAATAAGCTATGGCAAACTCTGGTAGACCCCCTGCTGGACTTTCACGTGGATCTCTCGGACAAAAATAAGAAATACGTGGTGGCATTTGGAACTGCTCGTAAAGTCAGCACTCTCACAACGACAGTGTTTCAGGGAAAATATCCTCCTCAGGGACTGTCAGTGGACATCAACATGCTTAGGGTTACAGTGAACTTTAATGACGAAGATCCAAATATGCGAATAAAGAATGATCAGCGGATAAATATTGGACTGTCAGATTACAATTTTCAAAGACTTGTACATGACTTTTATTACGTGGAGAAATTCCATATTACATCTCTGGCAGTTCGAGCATTCAGAAAGCCAATCTTGTTGTCCAAAGTTCACCTTCCAAACGTCAAAGAAATGATCGTGAGTTCTAGTACTAGTGGATTGATATATGACATTCACAGATTAAGTAATTTCATGTGACACGTGATCACATGCTTTTTCGAGGGTTTTTACGCATGTTTTATATGTGCAGTAATAATTTTTGATCGTAGATTACATTTTTCGATTCTGGCTTTCACCAACTAATGCCATTCATGTATAACTCCTTCCCGAAACTAAGAGCTGTGAATATTGCCAACGTTGCCGAAGTGAGAATGGACCGACCATGTTTGTACACAAGAATTTTCGGTTTTATCGCCCGTCACCAAAGCACTCTTGATGAAGTGACTTTAATCTTCCCGGAGGGAATCATGGATGCAGATGACAGTCCTGTGCAGAGTAGTGTTTATCGTCAACTCAGGAGAGATCACAAAATGCCATCGCATATGTATGAGACGGTCAAGCTGCAATTGGGGAACATGCGTCTCAACAAATTTATTTGGGACGTATCAATGTTGGAAGGAACAGCAAGATATGATCTGGGTACAAGCTATAGTATTATCTATTGTCGTTTGTGTAACAACTTCAGAATTTCAAATAAGTATCTTATGATTTGTTGTGAAGGCTTAACTATACTTCGGAGTCAGACCCGAATTACGGAACTACTTCTGGATAACTTGCACACTAAAGATCAGCATCTGTGGAGTACAGTTGGAAAAGTTTTGGAAAATTGCTCAAGCACATTAACCTCAGTGACACTTGGAGGTTGCATGTGTGGTCCTCCAGCATTGGGACCAAATGTTTTTTCATGCACTTGGCTAAAAAACTGCGTTAAGCTAGAAAATTTGGAAATGGTAATCTGTGGGATGTTCGTTGACGGAATCGAGAGTCTGCCCGTAGGTAACCTTCGCACCCTTAACCTTGGGCACATGCTTCATCAGAATCAAATTGAATATATTGCGCTTCACATGATTAATCTTGAGAGTTGGGTATTACCTCAAAGAGGATGTAAAGTCAACATTCTTGTGCCAAAAATCAACCGCTATCTCTTCGAGGTCATCTTGCATTTGCCCAAGCTGTCCAGGCTCAACATTCTTTCAGAGTGCGCTGACAAGACTAAAATTATGGAGTTTGTTGAAACTCAAGAAGGGATACGTAGATGTAGTCATATGTGTATGGACTTTGAAAAGAATGGAAATCTAGGATTTCACATATGTCGCAAGAGCTTCCAACTTCTTCATTCTCAACTATCAAGCTTCATAGAAAACCATCGAACAGATATGCTTCGCGAAATGGATCTAAGCGATGGAGAAGTCGTGGAATTCTTTATTCGGAACTTAATTCTTGGCAACAATGTATACCTAGAGCGCTAAACTGAACTAACGCAATGTAACGCAAAGATAGTCTTTTATTGAGTTTTGCTTTTCTGCTATACATTAACGTATATAAATGTTAGCTATAATGTATCTTTTTGGATTGCAAAACATGAACAAAATAACTGTATTATGTTTTACTGTGCTATTTATATAACTTTTACTGTGCTAACGTAGATTCGTGCAAAAAGTGAATGTGAAATTGAAGTATGAATAATTTTTTCAATTGGTGATTTATTAGATTATAGTCAAAAGCTGAAAGTTATCCTGGTACGCTGATATAGAATATACAATTTATGTCAAAATATCGGAACACTTTATAAATTTTTATACTAAATGTATGAATCAACTAGTGAAACACGTTAGAAAGGTTTTATACGTTCAAACAATAAATAAAATTTTTGTGATTTTAAAAACAACACCGGTACTTATTTGCTCTGGTTAAATTCAAGTTTCGAATAGAGAAAAAAGCACAGAATATAACTATATTTATGGTATTGGAATAATACAATGTTTAATTACAATAATGGAACAAAAAATAATTATGTTTAACTTTATGTGAATCCTTAATCCTTCATTAACTGCTAAACTACATGCATTATCAAATGGATTCGAAAGTTTATTCAAATAGAATCAGAGCTTCGAAGTAGATAGACCCGAAACTGCTTAAAATCTTACTCCGTTTGAACTTAATAAATGTTCCGCATGATTAGTACACATGTGCACTATAGAAATCATCGGTTTCAAAAAAAATCCATCATAATTATTCATTATCGAGCCCACGTAATAAGAGCAAAAATGGCTGCTCCAATCAGAGCTGCTAACAAATGTGTGACATATTTTCCTCCGGTAAAATTGAAGAAGTCAAAACTTTTGAGTATTGTTTGGAAGAACCGAAGTTTTCCAACTGTATAAGGTGGGTACCTAGTGTAAAGCAATGCATCACGTTTCTTAAAGGTTCATATGATGCATTCAACTTTTCTTATATTGTTTTGAATTGAAGAATGGACAACACATACCTGGCTTCGCCCAATTTCTCGCTAAGTATGCTGAAAGATCTATTTAGGACGGATCGATGATGAGAGAAGGTGTCGAATGAGAACTTTCCATGATAATTTCCCATACCAGAGTCCCCTAAAGACCAATCCATTTTTTTTGGTAAAATCGGTTTTTACATTAATACTCTTTATCAGCAACATTTATCAGTAATAAGGCGAAGCAAATTTACTTACCGATTCCTCCAAACGGAAGGCCTTGCCATGCCATATGCCACATTGTGTCATTGACGCAAACCCCTCCACTTGCAGTACTTTCAATAAGTTTATTGTTCATTTTTTCATTTTTAGCGAAGGAATATAACGCCAAAGGGCGGGACCTAAGCGCGTAAAAATCATAAAACCAATTAAAGTCCGCACCACAAGACGTATGCATATGCATAGTTTAATTTCACAGTTGGTTGGTTAGACGGTTTAAAGTGAAATAAAAGTATTTGAAACTGACTTGCTATTAATAAAGTCAATTGCTTCTTGAATTGAGGTAACCGTTATAATCGGTAATATAGGCCCAAAAATTTCCTCGTCCATGAGAGGATCATCAGCACCGACATCCACTGAAACATTACAACGTTACATTACAAAACCAAAAAACTTTTAGCCTCAAACAAAGAGTCTATAAAACAAGTGCATTCTCTTCAGATAGCTAACCTACGATTGTTGGCTCTATCCATAAATCTTTTTCGTCACTGTTTCCTCCAAACACAATTTTCCCTCGAGTAGTATCCAAAAGGTTTTTTAACCTCTTGCAATGCCTTGCATTTATAATCCTCGGAATGTCGGAATTTCCTTGGAGGTCATCTCCATACCACTCCTTAAGCACAGTGTTAGCCACCTTTAAAAAGGTTCTTTCCGCTTCTTTTGAACAAAGAACGTAATCTGGAGCAATGCTGCAAGATACCATGTTAAAGAAAATATATATGTCAATATACATGAGTAGAAAACAAAGCGCACGCAGACACAATAACAGTAAAACCAGCATTTTCCATTTACCAAGTCTGGCCCAGGTTGGCAGGTTAGGCGCCGCAGCCGCCATGACATGCCTTCCAACGTTTGGCGAACCAGTGCAAAAAATATAGTCCCATTTATTGGCCAAAAGTTCTTTGGTCTCTTCCACTTCAGCAAGAACAACTTTATAACAATCCTGTAGGATACAGCACACATGTGCAACCATTAGTTTAGATTGGATTAGAGGTAATATCAAATTTCCTCAAAAACAAATAGCATTTTCAACCTGATCCAAGTATTTTGGAATTAATTGGGACATCAACTTAGCCGAATGACTTGAAAGTTCTGAAGGTTTGATAACAACACAATTTCCAGCACAAATGGCCCCTACATTACACCATTTAAAAAAAATAAACTAAACTTCATGTGATTCAAATCTCTACAATAACTTGCAATAATTTACCCATAGTCGGCTGCAGGGTAAGAACGAATGGGTAATTCCAGGCGCCTGGAATAAAATGATTATTTGTACGTTGCAAACAATATAAAATACATCTGGATAAAGCACCTTATAACTATCGTAAAATGCCAGTCATCCTTACCCAAAATTAAAACAACTCCATAAGGCTCTTTTAGGATGTACGCACTATCTAAAATCGCTAATAAATTCACAGGTAGCTTATCTGGTTCAGCAAATTTCTTGCAGTTTTTGATGAGACCTTTTAGCTCATTCAAAATAATCTCCAATTCATACAAGGTAGCTAAAAAAGTTCAAATAAGTATTCTACAAAACTGCCAAAATTTTACCATATTCAAATCTTCAGTAGTTCCACATTTCATACCTTCCAATTTGTGCTTACGAAGATCTTTGGCTAAAGCTTCCAAAATTTCATTTGAGTTTTCGCGAATCAGTGCTTCCATATTTTTTAGTTGCTGAATTCGGAAGGCCACCGGCCTTGTCTTTCCGGAATTGTATGCATTCCGAACCGATCCCACCAACTAACCCGGAATTTTTTTTCACAAATTGCATTTTCATTAGATACACCGCTTATCAGCGATGACCAAAAGTTGTTCATTGTCTACTACTCACCTGGGAGAACTGATTACTTGCCCTTGAAGATAAACTCATGTCTTCGGATTGCGTTGACCTATTTTCTCAAGTGAAGTGCAGGTACTTAATCTTTGGCATTCATACAGGGGTCATAAAATCTAGTTAAAGTTTTTAAAAAAATCAATTAAAAAAGCTGATCTCAAATCTAATTCAATCTAAAAATAATTTGTCTTCTGTTCTCTGATTGCCACTTATTTGCCTAATCATTTTAACACTCTTTTTTTTAAAAAAAAGGGACGATTTCAAGTTATGAAGGTTTCTAGAAGTTGTATACAAATTCGCCTCCTCCAAGAACAATAATGACATTTGACATTTATTTATGCTTAATTTAAAAATTATAGAAGCTAATTCGGGCTCGGGAATTGCAAATATCATGTATGATAGTGGAGCATCAGCATTCCCATTAATTCTCCATTTCTCCACGTTCAACGTTAAAACGTCAAATAATAAATATTTAAACTGAAATGAAATAAATCACTAAAATCCAAGCATTTGACATTAACGTTGAAATAATAACACAACAAAAACATTAGCTCAGTTTCATTTCAATCCAATCCAAGAATAAAGGAAAAATCTCATCCAATTGATATGCAATTTATATGAGCTTTCGTGCTAGGAAGATATTACTAATTACTAACTATATTATCTTGTCACATCACAATCTCACGGAGAACATCCAAACAAGAAAACAAGTTGAAGGTTATACCTATCCTATATCAAATTTGCTATCTGACAGAAAGAGTCCACGTCCACAGCAGCTGAGCAAAGTGAAACTGGGGGGAACTTCTGCAGATATCCAGCTACATATATGTTGATGTCGTGCACAGTGTAAATTCTCACTCACATCACAGCAACAAGTGGTCTGCTCTACAAGCTTTTGTTTTTTTGGGGCTTTTTATGACGAATACTAAAACAGAAAAAAATATTTCCTTCCATCCACTTTATACGACCACTTCTGCTCTTCTCAACTTCCATAAGCTTACTGACTGGCAAAAACGATATTGATAGTTGCTCATGGTCGTATAACAGATCAGATAATAGAAATGTTACTCAACAATCTTAACCAGTATAGTATAAAGGTTATTCCCAACCTCAACTTCGTATATATATATGATGTGATGTGGTAGGTAATATGCACGTACATTTCATTACACAGTACGCACTACTAGAAGAAACCAATCCTTTAAAATACAACTCACTTTTACTCTTTGATAACCTATGTAATTTTGGCTTTGAAAATTTGGCTATGAAGTCAATTCAACTCTTTTAAAATGCGTTATCCCTGTCATGTCAGTGTAAAACTGTATAAAAATGGATAAATAGGGGAGACAACGCGTACCTTCAACTCAACTTAACCTTATTTCTTATTGTACATCTCCAATTAAGTACAGTAAAATTTGTAAATGTTTAGAGGGTAAGACGAAGGAGCTCTTTTCATAAGATCNAAACTGTATAAAAATGGATAAATAGGGGAGACAACGCGTACCTTCAACTCAACTTAACCTTATTTCTTATTGTACATCTCCAATTAAGTACAGTAAAATTTGTAAATGTTTAGAGGGTAAGACGAAGGAGCTCTTTTCATAAGATCGCATGCATGAGATACTATGTTTAAGTGAATGACTCATCAATGCACAACTACATGTTTTCTATGCATCTGTTTGTATGTAGCAGAAAAGCAATAAACAATGTGCAATATAAATATAACGCTTCCATTGATTTCGTCCCATGTAGAGTTTTAGTACTTTAGTAGCTTCTGTTGTATTTATTTAAATAGAGGAGGCTTTGGTTTTGTACAAATGCCTTTATAATAGCCAATAGGTGTCGATTTTTCAAAAATGAGAAAGGTCGGCCATGCACATTCTTTGTGGGGTCAATAGGATTTGGCTAAATGGAATGCAGAAATTGGCTGGCTGGCTGTCAACCAATGATATATTCTCTTCAGTTTCATACGCACATTTGAGTTATGAAATGAATCAACAAAGTAGTCACGCACAATGGCACAATTGACACAGGTAGAGGACGGAGAATCGAGAGCCTCTCACGACTATTTAGTTGTTTCGACTCGCTGCGACTCGCTGACTACGTATATCTGGAAAAATCGAATCATAAAGATTACGACGCAGTAAAATAATTAAAAAAATCGTTTTTAGAATTAAACAGCAGATGAATTACTAAAATCAGAATCGGCGTGCATTTGTGAAGTATTATATTATACATTATATCGATTACACTATAAGTATTACATTATAGATTTTATGCATCGGATATTGGATACAAATATTACGAATATGTAAATTTTAAGTTTACAAGAACGTGTTACCTAAAACTTTTTTTGATGAATTTTCTGATTGCCAAAAATAAATGCATGCAGATATTAAGGATGTGATTACATGTGGTGTGAAGGTGTGATCCGACGGCCAATGAATATGTTACTCATTAAGGATTTATGTTCTGCTTCTTGATTTCGTCCTATATATGAAAGTATTGGTTATTTTCACAAAGGTAAGTTGTAAGTGTAAAGGGCTAGTCATCAATGCAGTTCATATCTCGCATCAGTTGAATCGAAATCTCTGTAATAATTAGTTTGCAGTACACATTTCTATAATGCTAAATGCTTGCCGCTGCATGTAGTTTGTTTTGTACCAATCACAACATTCACAACACAAACATTAAAACTGACCACTACAGGTGTGTAGAAAGGTCACGCATAATAAGTAAAATTAATTACTGAACAAACTCACTTACCTAAATAAGAGAAGTGCTACAGGACAGAAGAAACATTGGTTTGATGCGGTTGTTGCATTGCATTAGTTATTTACACAAAAGAATTTTGATTGTGTTAATAGTTAATGCTGGTATTTCAAAAATGACATGGGAAAAGTTTCTCAAGGAAATCAAATGATTGGAAAGTGCCCAATAATAAAGTGCATACAAAAATAACGCAAGGTGCTTGACTAATGCTCGAGTAAAATACGGCCAGAGCGGCTTGTACGACAATAATGTTGAATGAAGAAGTAAGTGTAAGTTATCGAAATCGAGCGATGCTAATGGTAAGTAACAGGTCTGCTATTACTCTAAATGATTTTCCCATTGAGATAAAAACTATTAGAGACTGTGGTAGATTTTGGGCTTAGGCTTAAGACTGAAGCCGAGTTATTTGTTCCAACTTCCAATGCCGAGTTAGCTATACTTACATATATGAGTTGCATATTATTGACAGGTATACCGGTCGGTATACGCTTAACATTGTAGCGCTATATCTTGGTCAATGGGGGTCTTTGGATTTTCCAATATACTAATAAATCATTTTCTTCTTCCAGAAATCTTATTCCACAATCTAGAGGTAGTTATTAATTTATAAATTTTGCTGAGGGAAAGCAACGTTGTTGTTTCCAAAAACTTTGTGCGAACTGCTGAAATAATCTGCTAAACTAGTATTTTTTGGAGAAAACACTAAGCATTCTGTTTTAAAATAAAGTTTTTAAACGCGTCAAGAATCGCAAAAATGTGATCCATACACTTGTATTTATTTTATAGGACTATATTTATTTTATACACTTGACTGAGTGTTTGCTCTATCTCTACTATATTCTTTTCTTGATAAATGCTGCTTACTCTTCTCAATCCTGTTCAACTTAATGGTTTCATTTCACAACTATGTGAAAGACTGAGGTTATCGGCACTCTGACATTGACTTGCTTATTAGAACTTCTCGCTGCATTCATAACTGCTTCATCTTGTATATACTATATCCTTTGATTGCAAAATGTATGCATTATACATAATAAAAAACGCACAAAATATAATTTGCAATCTGCCGAAGAACCTTTAAGTAATTTTTCTTAACTTAGCACATCTCATTCCCTTAACCTTGTTTATTGTTTCTTGTAATTTCTTCAGCAACAAATACAATTTAGGTACCAAGGGCCCCTAACATCATCATTCCACATGCAATTTGACTTGTTCAAATCATTGTCGCTTCTGTTAGAACCATGCATTACTAGGTATAAAACTTGACTATCAACGAATCTTTGTTAGATGAGTATTTCAGCACGAATTTGATGCCGATGATGCAACAGAAAGTTGCACGAATGTCACCATTTTTTTACATGGCAATGAGTATCATATGACCGTGTAAGTTATACAACCCTTTCTATCATAAGGTATGCAGTGCATGGTAAAAGTGCAAGTTTACAACTAACCATAGTCCAGTTTTCAATTAGTTGCGACTTTGCGACGAATAGCTAGGGACAAACATGATCACTTTTATCCCTAATTTGCAACATTGCACCCTTATACGCATCCCTCTATATTGATGCCTGCGCCAATGATACAAACTTATTATTTTTTAAAATATTTCTACATTTAATATGCATGCACATACACACATTCAACATTGGTACGCATACATTGCGGGCCAAGTAGAACGTTATGCATTTTGAACAAATATTTACATAAGCATTTTTTTAAAAAAACACATAGCACGAAGATGCATAATTAATTACATAATATAAACTGCTTTTTGTAAGTTTCGTGTCGTTAAGTTAGACACAATCTTGAGTTTAAAGAATAGTAAAATTGTAGAACGAAAAACTTATAAACTTATTGGAATTAGGCGATATTTTGTTGTGTTTAATGGACAGCCACAGTAAAAATAGAAGCATGGATAAATATAAAATGAACGATTTTAACATGACATGAAACAATGTAAAGCCAAGTGGCGATATTTATTCAAAAGGATTATAAAACAGTCAACATCGCAGCATATTTATCTTATTACTCTGTTTATGCATTTTGAACAAATATTTACATAAGCATTTTTTTAAACAACACATAGCACGAAGATGCATAATTAATTACATAATATAAACTGCTTTTTGTAAGTTTCGTGTCGTTAAGTTAGACACAATCTTGAGTTTAAAGAATAGTAAAATTGTAGAGCGAAAAACTTATAAATTACAAACTTATTGGAATTAGGCGATATTTTTGTGTTTAATGGACAGCCACAATAAAAGTAGAAGCATGGATAAATATAACATGAACGATTTTAACATGACATGAAACAATGTAAAGCCAAGTGGCGATATTTATTCAAAAGGATTATAAAACAGTCAACATCGCAGCATATTTTATCTTATTACTCTGGCAAATAGATGAATGATAAACGAGTCATCACAATGATAAAATAATAATTACTGTTCTGTCCATTGCAAGTATGCATTGTTGTCTCGAAAAACTTGCCTTCTTCTCTGAGTTGTGGCATTAAAAATGGGCCATTATATTGTACTGTGGCTATATGACCGATGGAGTCAAGTTTATAAAAATCCTACCATGGATTGAAATGCTTATTACGCTAGAGAGAAATATATTATTATTGAGTGTTAACATGAAAAACTGTCCCACGATATTTTACATACAAGATAGTCCATTATGGTCACCAGACCGACTCCTCAGACACACAAATGGTGGAATGGAATCAGTCTAGTCATAGTCAAACCACTCATATGCATTATGCATGTGTTAAACAAAAATATAACTGCTTGAAGCTGATGTTTGGGGTAAACCATCTACAGGGAATATGTGATCCTTGATGCTTTTGTGCTTGTAAAAAACAAAACTTCCAAAATGACGCAGTCACACTATAATCGTAGTTTCATACGTCGAAAATATTCCAAAAGCAGACTGAGCATATTCCCTGAAAAAGGCATTTTACTGTTCTTCTGAGTTGTCTATTTGATAGAATTTTAAGGAAGCGATTCATTGTTCATTTTTCCTACTTACTTACATTGAAGTGCGTTTTAGTTTATACTTAAAAAAGACGTATAGGCCACCCACTTGCTCTAAGCTTTTTAATTTATATATATACACTATAAATATGTATGCAATGCATAAACCTGAATTTTTGTAAGAGTAACTGTGCCCTAAAAAGTTCACGACATTTTATTTTCATCATCGCCACGCTGCTGTACGTACGACCACTCATCGACATACATCGTCGCAGGTACCAAGCATTGTAGTTAGATGAGGTGGTGTTCTTTTATGCTGCATGATTATATTATGATACGATATGATCCAAATCGCTTAAGGCTAAACAGATATTTTTCAATATGTTCGCAGTTTAGTAATGCCGTGAATCTCACAAAAATTGTGAATACACGTGATGCAGCAGGCAGAGGTACAAATTTCCATCATGGCTGATGGAATTATTATTTATTTTTTCCTTGTGCATTGCTTGTATTTACGTCAAGTACATGCTGAATGCCTATTTGTGTAGTTATAATATTTCTTTTATCAAGTTGTTTATTAAAATAATGATGTTGGAGGGGGATGTCTAAAAGAACCGTATACGGTTCAAGGAAAAGGTTAAAAATTGTGATTTCAACAAATTCTCTTTTGCTTCGAAACGGAGGAAGCTCATTGTTCCAGAGCAGCATAGTTTACAAATATAGCTCATTATAATTGCAAAATAAGTTGACCTAAAAGTTAAAAGCATTATTGATTATTTGTAAAAATTATTTGTACTACAAATGACAAAGGACAAAGTCACGGGGTACAGTTTTTTAATGTATGGCTGCATTTTAAAGCTACCATTATGTGAAAACAAAATTACCGTGTACATTTATTATATGGTTCTTAATACTTGACAGTTATTATGATGCACAGTATTTGTCGTACACTAATGCCTACCGCAGTGCAGAGACTGTTTAGTATGAATGAAGAGAAACTGTATGTTGTACGATACTGTGCGGTGTCCCAACCCAACTTTGATAAATATCTCACACCGTGATATGCGATGCGATGTATACTCCCCACGCCTTACGCTTGTGAATTTGAAATGCAGAGATCAATATGAATAAGAAGTACATTTTAAAGTAGAAATTACTGTGATTATATACATTTAATATTAAGCGCCACTTAAAATAAGACGATGTTCACACACTTGTACATTTCCGTTTTGAGAAAACAAGATAGCAATCAAACTGTCTTGACGATATATTATTCCAACTTCCGTTTTCGGAATAATAAAGAAAAAAAACTCTATTAGGTAATACACCAAATGAATGTAGGTACAATAAATATGAACCATCAGTCAGTTTATTTAAATCTCTCCGTCCATCTCCTCTACTTCTTCTTAATTTTCGTTATCTGCACTGTCATCTGCTCTTGAACAGCTTCAACCCACAAGCAAATAAACTTTCGAGACAAAGCTGTGTTCAGCAGTGCCCCTGAATAGGATAAGTCATCGTTTAGATCGGTGTAATATTCATCCCCAATCCTCTCAAGTTTTTCATCGCACACAACTGTATCTCCGATCACAGGCACAGCCAGGAACTCATAGTTTACCCAATACTCCATGTAAAAATGATCAAAACCTGATTGATTGATGGCTATTAGAGGAACAAGTCCAGTTACGAACACGTCCTCCAATGAAAGGTATTTTAACCTTAAAGTCACCGGATAAAAGTTATCGATGAGATTCACAGAGAGAGCGTATGCGCCTTGACAGTGTGCCGGATACGTATTGGGATTCCCAGGCAGGATCTCGTCTTCTGCGAAATTATCACATGTAGGACACCGGACTGGCCTTAAGTCTGAAACAATGTCAGTACAAAACATTGTTTCGGTTGCGAGAACCATGTCGCTGCTGGTCACCTCATTTGCCCATTGAATTAGCTTGTAAGTGTTAATAAACACATTGTCATTTGTTTTCACAACTAAACTTGCTCCTAGACAATACTCCAGCGTCCATTTGTAACCCATCACGTGCTTATAGGTCTGATTTTTTGGAGAATCCACAAAATTTCCAACCAGAATGTCAGAAAATCTCTTTTGCTCTGTTTGAATGTTGTTGAGCCTTTTCATATAAGTGGTATAATTAATGATTTTGCTGTTGTCTGTGCCCAAGAGAAACAAAAGTCGGACTGTCCATCCTTTATGCGTATAAAGAGAACCCCATGTTTTGCGAAGGATATGTCTTTCTTGGTAATTCTCGCGTGGTGACGAAACCAGTATCAAAAGAAGTTTTGAATTTGACGAGTTTTTTTCTCCACTATCCGAATAATCGTTGTGTAGAATATTACAAAGTTCAACTGGATTTTCCAGATATTTGAAATCTATCAAGTTTATCAAAAGATTTTCACTAATGTCCCTCCCTTCTTTTTGAAGGGGTTTATTATGATGATAATCATGACGATGAAAGGTTTGAATAAATGACATAGATTTGAGTGAATAAGTACTGAAAAGTATCAATACGGAGCAGGTGAATAATATCATTAATGACAAAAATAAAAAAAATAATTCTTTCAATTTCATTGTTAAAAGAAAATTGTGCCTGACTTCAGTAATGTCTGAAGTGATTTTTCCCCTCTTTATAAGAATATATGCACTAATAATTAAAGCAATTGCAATATTTTTGGGAGATTTTTATTATTGACTTTGACAATTAATTGAATTAAGGAGATAAAAATGCTCGTTCATTGCGAATATCATAAACTCAAAATCGGAATGCATACTACTTCAGATATTCTCATTTTAATTAAAGCATCGTACGGTTCGGTTCCTAGAAATAGCAAAACAAAATTGTTCCTGGAACTAAAAGTCCTGAGTTCGTAAATAGACAAGTAATTCCAGACAAGTGGTGCCTTGCAGTACCGATCCATGGAAAAAAGTTAATTGCTATTCTCTGTAAACCACGCTGTGAGACGAGAACTGTATTCAACCATCCATTTGTTGTTTTCATTAGCTCCTTTTAAAGTTGAGTCTAATGCACCATCGAACCATTGTTCAGTCTCACTAATAAAATCTTCAAACTGTCAAATAAAAAATATTAAAAAACATATTGTGGAATGTCTTTCTAGTCTATCGAAATATTCAACTGACCCGCTTTATTTCTTCATCAGTGGAAAATGTGTATTCAATCGGTGAAAAAATTTGAACGAGAGAGGATACACTGCCTCCATAAAAATCGAATAAAGTCTCAATGTTAGCTTCAACTAATTGCAGAAACATAAGGCGCGTCACTGGATTTATAAGCAGCCCTTGGAAAACTGGGATGGAGTCCACCTTATCTATTGCCACTCCATCCACTGGTTTCACGATCATTTGGTAAAGTCTGTCGTTTATCAAGCAGATTTTTAAGTTACATAATACTTCTGATTTACTCATTTACTTTTGGTAAGACTGGAATTTTTTTTACGTACGAAGGAACAACGTTGATTTCTTGAGTACAGGCCAAAGCATTTGCTAATCTGTCCTTTTGAACTCTGTCGGAAGTCGAGTTGTACAATGCATATGCCAAGCCATACGCAGCAAATTTTTCCACAGTTTTGCAGTATAAAGTTTTTTGTAAATCGTTGGGAACGCTGCAAATTTTACAAGCGCATATTGTGTAATGAATTTTTTATCAGTTATAATTTATAATATGAAAATGAATTAACATAAACTCACGAATTTTCTTCAGGATTGTTAGACCATTCATAATAAACAGATTCTAAGAATGAAAAACACGAGGCAGAGTTCAAACCACAACTCCAGTCAACTAGTTGACTTGCAAGAATAGCAACAGCAGAACTGGGAGCTTGTTCAAAGTTGTTTCCGCCGATTGCCTCTAACGCGGAATCAACTTTCGGGAGTAAGTAACTCTGTACAAAAATATATTAGTCCATACATATTATATAAAGAGGCTGGATGATTAATCATGAAATTAGGATTTTAAGATGTTGTTGCAACGTACTCTTAAAGCAGCGAACTGGGTTGTCATATTGGAATTCATAAGGTATCTAACTTTGAAAAGATTTCCAAATACACTGCTCCACACTGCATTGTCAACCTCGTTTTTAAGGTACTTTGTGAACTCCAATGCCGCTTCAATTGGAACATATTCTTTGGAACAAATTAAATCTCTCACAATATAACTCGCTTTATGATTTGCTTTCAAGTCGTTCTAAGTCAAGTATCTACTTTGAAATCCTAAATGGAACTGGTCATCTAGAAGTCGAAGACGCGCTGCAGGTGACATAATGGTGGGTTCTGTCTGTAGCTGTTGTAGTATTCTCTTTGACAATTCATCGTCGTACAATGTTCTATAATAACCTGAAAATATGTTAAAAGGGTAGATTAGGAAAAACTTGAATTTAATTATCTAAAACTATTTAATGTAATGAAATTGCTTCATACCACCGGCGTCTGAATTCGCTATAAGCCAAGAATTTCCACTTGGCATGGGTAAACTCACAGACCCTTCATTTTGCAGAAGCCACAACAACGAAGTGAACTCGCCTGCTGAGGAATGTACCGAGGTTACGATTGGAAGGTTCCACGAAGTTTTGGGATCACTCTCGTTCCTAACATCATCATTTTGCCATGTTTCCTTTTAAGTTTAAATATAGGCAAATGAAAAATTCTAACCAATTCAAGTCTCCATTATTTGTTTAGAATTATTTGAAATCGCACATACCTGTGAAAAGGTAGCAATATTTGGGGTTTCGAGTGTGACTCGTACAAGAGGGAATCCCGCCTGAAGTGTCCAAGTATGCATTATTTCCGCAACAGTTTTTGGGAGTTCCAGACCAGAGCGATTCGCTGAATCAGTTAAATCTTCAAATAGATCATCTTGCTCTGCTACACTGTCCGATCTGAGAATAACACACGAATGAATGATATTGTAGAATTCCCTTCACAAAACCACTTACATACAATGTTACATTAAAGTACCATCGCTTACAGCCTGGTGAGGTATTGTTTGATTCCATTGTAAAATGTTTCTTCACCGAGGAATGACACCATCATTCTTACGACAGAAGCTCCTTTGTCATACCCGATAGTGTCCATATTGACTCCAATTTGCTCAGCAGTGTATGCTTCCTGATGAAGGGGATGACTTGAAGCGCTAGCGTCATATTGAAGTGCAACGTTCACAGTATCATGAAGCATGTAATTCGTCATTTCGAATTCGGGCCAAAGAGCATCCATTTCAGCATAAGATACATACGTGGCGAAGCCTTCATTTAAATATATATCTGACCACCCTAAAGAAATATTTTACAAGGAGGTCACGACACTACTTTTCTGGAATCATCTGAAATTTTGGACAGATGTAGTTCTCCATCATCATCAAAACCCTGTGTCGAAGCACAGCGCGCAATACTCAAGTTTGATCCCAAATTCGACAGTTTTTAGGAATATTATTTTACATAAGCTACCCGTTGGATACTTGTGGGTTACGTAAAATAATATTCCCATCGATCTGTGCTTCGACACAGGGTTTTGATGATGGAGAACTACATCTGTCCAAAATTTCAGGCGATTCCAGAAAACCTTCATAAGCTGAAATTACATAAAAATCAATTGCCTACATTTGCAGGTTACCAAATTGCCAAACCACTGATGACCAAGTTCATGGGCTAACAGATTGTACATACTTCGAAGTTCAGAGGTCAGTGTTTTGCCTTCAAAGTACATCAGACGTGATTCTCTAAAAAAATACATTTTCAAATAACTATACGTGCTCAATTTCTTCTGTTACACCGTCAAACTACTCATCGTCAGTTATACCCATAAGTAATAAGTCCGTAATTTTCCATCGCACCCCGTTTGAGTGGAACAGATATAGAGTCTACTTTCGGCATATTATGAGGAATACCATACTTTGATTCAAATTGTTTCATTAGCATAGCTGATCCATTTGCGGTTAGTTGTGCTCTTCCTTCCTCAACCAAATGCTGAGGTCCGTAAATCTAATGCAAGCGAAAGATGAGAATGTCATTAATATTTCTACTTAATTTACCAATTCCCAAATGAAAATATCTTACTCGAACTGGTAAACGGTACAACCCAGTTGCAGCTTCACTGTACGAGTATTCAGAGACCCCCATGGCAAAAAGATATGTTGGCATTTTGACTGTGGTTTTGAATGTATCCCAAAACCAGCCAGGATTTTGGGCACTACCAAGCATCAATTAGTACAAGTATTAATAAACTACTATATTCGAATTAAAAATTTGTTCCCAGCCGTTAAATAAAAAATATGCATCTGGATTTTACTTTGCTTCTGTGGAAAGCAAGGGTCCATTACACAGGGAAGAAAAGTTTTCTGTGCGTCCGATTACTACATCAAATGTTGCTTTGTAGGTTGGCTCATCCATACATGGAAAAACTTGTCGCGCTCTCAGTGGTTCCAGTTGTGTCACAGCCATCACTCTGCATGAATTCAGAGTAATTATTTAAGATAACTGATTTTGCGTGCTGCAAAAATTGATCATACTTTGTTTGGTTAGTCCGTGGATCCAGATACTCTTCACTGTATAGTCCACGAAGTGAATCATTCGGAGGGACATTTGCTGTAAAATCCATTGAAATCTCGTAATCTTCATTTTTTACGAGAAAAGATGCAAGTTTAATCACCATAAAGTTTCTAGCCTCATCATATTCCAGACTAGTTACAGAAATGATGTTTCCGCTTCCTGTAGATTTGATCTATGCACACAGTAGCTTTATTATAACATACAACTACTTTTGCTTCGGTATCACTATACTAGCTATTTAGGTTGTGCCATGATAATTAGAACCTTCGTAGTGTAAGATTACTGTAATGCTTACCTGGATGGAAGATTCGTTAATTGTTAAAAATTTTGCATGCAAAACTACCCGTTCAGTAGCATTATTACAGGAGGTTGTGAGCCTTACGAACCCTTGTGCAGTGTTCTTCACGCCGATTCCAGGGTAATCTTTGTCAATGATGGGCCTAATCCGAAGAAAATAGTTCTTTGGTATAAGACTATTTGGTAGCCTGTAATCAGGACCAGGTTCTTGGAACGTTTCGAAATCTGATGTAACTAAAACTTTATCTTCTCGTGGCCATTTACCATCCCAGTTTTGAAAAAAAGGAGCTGGATGCTGAGCAAGGATAGACGAACAAAATAGGAAGCCAAACAGTAGCAGTGTAAAAATCAAGCGTAAAGACATTTTGCTGAAAGTTTTAAGATTTTTAAAAAATCTAGGTGCAGATTTTGTTTAAAGCTCAACGGAGTAAAGAGTACGACGAGGAGACTTTGATGAGGGCAGACAAATTTTGTCTCTTTTTCCTTCATTTATATCTAGATAATCATTGCTGATTTCGATATTCAGAACTGTTTATTTAATCGGGAAAACCCAAGTACAGTGTTATCTGTTGACATTAAAGTGTCTAATCAGAAATGTGGAACCCAAAGATTATATATATCTCGATAAGAAGTCTCTGGCTATTATCATATTTACACACACGTCGTTCGATACAATCATCGTAATTATCTGAAAACATGTCAATCAACGACCTATACAATTCATTTAATTCCAATTAAAACCGTTGATTAACCATAGAAAAACAATAACTTATGCATTCATCAAAATAATTTACTTTCTAACTATTCATTTAACTTTATGTAGCACACATTTTCTACTTCACCGGATCGATAGGGGTGCTTGAACCTAATAGGAATTGGAATTCGAAACATTTCAGGAAAACATTATAATTTACTTGGTGTGGTTAGAGTGTAAATTAAATAAATAAGTAATATCAATTCCAAACAATGTTTATTTAATTTATCCTTTAACATCAACAACACATTTAAAATTAGTAAACTGTTGAGAATAATGCAGCCACGTACTCAGTGCTGAAATAAACCAACGAAATCCCCGAATTACACAAAACTTCTGTAATAGAAACTGTTTGTAGTAATGCTTATATTGTATTAGTTACTGATTTTGTGCCCATGAATCACTGGGCAGGATGCATGCCACAAATCATCTCGAACATTGCCATTCCTATTCAAATTCTCCCTGTTCAGAAATATTTTTTTAAAAAACTGATTAATCGTACGTCACAAAATCATTCGATTGTCATCATCGCAAAAAGATTTTCAAATTTACCAGTAGATCATAGATCCCTTGACTGGTGCTGCTGTTGCACCAACGCTGCCAAAAATTGTTTCTCCTCCTCGCCCAACCGTGTTAATCTATCAACAAAATAATTTTGTTCTTAAATTCTTAAGTGAGTATTCTAAGTGAGAGAAATTGTGATTTCATACATGAAACACAATTGTGGCCATTCTGTCCTCTGCATATTTGTTTCCATTCGAAGATGGAGAACGCTAACGATTTTTAAAAAAAAAATACATGGTTATCTGTTTAAGACAATATTACAACAATTTTCTATATATTGTCCCTACAGTATCAATATCCAGATAGCTATATCGTCCAGCAATGTGCTCTGTTGCTGTTATTACATGAGCATCCACAGGATCGTCGCCGAAAATTCCTTTTCTTCGAGCAAAGACACTTAGCCCAGTTATCAATTCAATTTTTTTGCCAAGTGTATCCGTCTCCCAAATCGGCCATTGTGACAGCACAGACGTTTTTAGTGGAGGCTCACGAATCCCGCTGACACCCTGGTCAGTGTCTATATATGAAGGTTCTACTGGTTTGGTTCCCATCAGTGACACCACATCATCGATTTCATTGTCAGTGAGGACATCAAATATTTGCAGAATTCTAGGATTCCTTGACAGCTCTTCCACTTTTAAAGGAGCAATTGTGAAAAATGGATGTTGTTTCTGAGTCATGTAGCATTTCAAAATTGATTCCTTGGATCCCGCCTAAGCATTATCAACATTACACATGCGATTGCAACGAAAAGTTTGAATGAAGGGAATTAGTTCATCCAATCTATTCATTCTCTATAAAGAGAGAGCAACCTCAATCAATTCTGTCCTTTTGCTTACCTGCCCACTTTGACCTTGACATAGAGCATAATATGCAATTTCCTTTAGTTCTTTCGATGGATTCTGTCTGTATGCGTCTAAAAAGGACTCTCTTCGCTTTGTGAGCTTTGCTGAATAATCGTGTTCCGAGAAAAATGTGTCATTTAATTTCTCCTTGAAGAAGTTCAGGTATATCATCGCCATATCCGCAGGTAAATCCATTTCTTCATTGTGCTATTCAATAATTAAATCGCATTATTAATCTCTGTTTGTCAACCATCCAAACTGGATGACCCAATCAATAAAAAGGGAAGGCAATGTTCGTTACAAAACTACCGTTTTGACCATATACTCCTTCATGTACAAAACGAGATCACTGGAAATTGAGTCGTCCATCTGTTGAACGACTCTTTTCTGAGCATAAAATATCCAGTCAATGGCGTTTCCATACATGCCATGGTAGAAAGATGAGAGACCCAACTTTGTAGCATGGTATGCTGTTATTTCCACTGGACTGTGGGTATCTGTGCTTAACTTTGCTGACAGCTAATATAAAACATTTGAAAAAACCTAAAAGGCTTTGCTTAAAACACAAACAATCCCTGAATTGAATTGAGCTACAAAATTTTAACTACCGTTTCTGGGGTACATTCCTCAGAGTTGTGGGCATCAAACAGGGTGGAAATAGCTCGAATACTATCATCAAGATCAATGTCGTTAGGAAGATGATCATAAAACCTTCCAAAACGATCCCCAACAACTTCTAAATCAGGGTCTACCTCCGTGTTGACGAATGTTCCAAGTAACTCTAAACGATTTAAAAGTACGTATAACACTTCATTGTATACAAAAACAGGTAAGTATATTTTTTCAATTTCAGACCTTTAAGTGTTAATCCATCCGGATCTTTTTTGAGTAATACTCGCTGCATAATTGGAATTCGTGTTGTGTATCTGTGACTCATTCGATGAACTAGAAGTGCATTTGATGCTACTACTTTTGCTCGAGAGAGTTCGTTGTTATCAGCAAGTTTCTCCTTTAGACCTAGCAGATGCCTTGTTGTTGTTTCCTCATAGTCCTTAACGTACCTGTTCAAAGGAACACGTTTAAATATAAATAAAAATGTGTGCGTATTGACGAATAAGTTTTTATCGAAATCCCAAATTGGAAAGCTTACCCTTCCATTTCAAACAACTCATGTTGAAGTTTCTTGACTCGAGCTTTAACAAGCCCATAAATTTTTTCTTCACGAACAGCCCATTCCTGTAAACTATCAAAGGTATTTAACACTTGAGCAGTCGAATACACTAAAACTGTGAAGAAAACATGACCAATTAAAGCAAACCCGGTGTGACTAAATTGCATGATTTAAAATGTTTTAAAACTCTGTTTGTATATTAATATGTTCGAGTTAGGAAATTAACGCTTCTCATTTATAACTTTATTATACTCTTTTCCGTATGGAATTGGAATTCTATAGGTCAAATTGTAATATCGTTACAAAGTGTAAGAATTATGAGTTCATTTAACTATTATTTTCATTACTTTTCCACGAAACCAATCAAACCATACAATAAAGCTTGGCATGCCCTATTTACGATTTCTTACTTTTTCATGTGGATCTATTCATTGTTCATCTGAAAGACCGAAATCATATCGACTTATTACATCTCTTCCTTTAATATAAAACTGATTTCTGCCCTTTAATTGAGTGAATACATCTTGTAATTTACACTGGTATAAAACCAGCAAAGGAGCAAAATGCCAGGTCTTGGTTTGACAACGTTTTTTTTTAACTTTTCCTTACGTTGCATTACTCACACTACTCACTGAAGAAAAAAATCATTTCAACAGTCTCACTTGCACTTGTTTCTGGTTTTGACGCACAAATTATTATCCCTTTTGTTGAGCGATGTTCCCTGCATGAGCAAACCAGAAACCATTCATTCACCGCGTTTGCTCAACAAACCATCCATTTATCTTGAAAACGACTCGCACATCAATAGCAATTTTGTTCATCTGAAAGACCGAAATCATATCGACTCATTACATCTCTTCCTTTAATATAAAACTGATTTCTGCCCTTTAATTGAGTGAGTACATCTTGTAATTTACACTGGTATAAAACCAGCAAAGGAGCAAAATGCCAGGTCTTGGTTTGACAACGTTTTTTTAAACTTTTCCTTACGTTGCATTACTCACACTGCTTACTGAAGAAAAAAAATCATTTCAACAGTCTCACTTGCACTTGTTTCTGGTTTTGACGCACAAATTATTATCCCTTTTGTTGAGCAATGTTCCCTGCATGAGCAAACCAGAAACCATTCATTCACCGCGTTTGCTCAACAAACCATCCATTTATCTTGAAAACGACTCGCACATCAATAGCAATTCAGGAGAAGCATCAAATACTTTTTTCAACCGATGAGGACACTTGCATTTTACAACTGTCATTTTTAAATACGACTTTATAGAGAGGAATTGAGGTCATTTAAAATGAACGTGAAACAAAAATGCCGGTCAAGTTGGTAGTAAAGTTGTATTATTTTTTTCAAATTGAAATTACAAACGGCATGTAGATCTTCTTGATCATCCACTTGCATATTATTCTTGTGTTGCTTTACAGGTTTTGCCGTTATACAGGTAGGTTTGTTTGCATCAATTCAATTTCATTGCGTTATCCTACAAAAATACATACATCGGCTGCCAATGAAAAATGAAAGCTCTTTTTGCAATGTTTATTAGCCACCCCATCAAAATAAAGATCAGTAGATCACATTTCCCATTAAAATTGCACTTCACTCGTATTTCCCTTTACATTCAACACACAAGCGCTTGCAAGATGGTGCCTTTTTGTAACTCGCTTTATTGGCAATAATCCCAACGACTCATCAACTCATATCACAATCACTGCAATATATACATATACACCCTTTTGGTTCAGGTAGCATGCTCATCCATACTTAACAACGTCTACGTACACACTACTAATTTAGCAAACTTCCATTTCAATTTTCAATCAATAACTGCGTATGGATATACATGGCACAAGATTCCAAAAGTAAAAACAAGTTCGCAAATTGAAGTTTAGAAAAACCAACAAGTCATTGCAATTTCGACAATCGACGCCGGTTAACGGGAGGAATGTAAAATGCAACTTGACGTCACTCGCTGAATGCATCAAAATATATATCACTGAAGTATTAAGTACAACAGGAAAAAATTGAATGACCGGTACATGCTTGTGACGCAGTGTGCGATATTTCAATGTTTTGCCGCTACCGGCGGTAACTTAAGGTACCTCTTCTCGACCAATCAGTTATACTCTGAATTCCTAGGGATAAAATTAATTAATGGTAATTGAATTTATAAGCAATCTTTACAATGAATGGTATAACAGGTACCAGGAATCTTTCAAATCGCATCACTGAGCAAGCACATTTTATCTGTCACTGGGGCAGCGGTATGACATGGAGATACAGATAATGATGAATGAGTAGCGACAAGTGTGCACATTGTTTATTGTCGAAATGTAAGCATTAAAGGTGACACGCATTAATGAAAGTGCGTATATGCTCTCTAGACTAGACTCTAGTGCCTTGTATGATTACAAGTTTTAATGCAAAAAGAAGGAAAAGGACAACGCCTTTTGGGATTACATTACTCACTGAATAATTTTCAGTGACCAGCCTCCGTGTGTGGCTTGGCTACTAAAGCAGAGATAAAAAATACTTTTGTGACACACATGCATTATTATCCCTTATGACCCTTTTTTGTATCATTATCTTGTCTACATATTAGATCGCAACGAAATGAATGGAGAGTGTTTTTGTAGGTGACAAAAAAACTGTTCTCAATCTTTCGCACTTTTTTCTCTTCAACCAAAATACAGAAAAAATTGTGGTTGTGTAACGAAAGTTGCGTATTTTTATGTAAGCACATTAATTTGAATGTGTAAAGTAACAGTATCAGTGTTTGTCATCACATCAGTTGGTGTAAAAATTATCATGACACCACCGCCAGTGTGTGGAATGTCTTTATGCATGATTTCCGTAAAGAAATGGGAAAGTCCTTTTTAAGAAATTGTTAGGAGCATGCTGGGTATTACAAATTACGATGCCTAATTTATGAATGTCTAATCTGTTTAGCAATACAATTTGGTAAATTGGGCTGGCTGTTTGACCAACTGCAGTAATAATTTTTTCCTTGTTATGTACGCATATCACTTATCTATCTTAATGCCCATTAATCACCGCTTGTTGCAGAAAAATGGCCCTAATTTCTCTCATGTTTCTAATCGGACTACTGTTGAATGTGTGTATTAGAGTATGCAAAAAAGTTAATATTTGGAAATATCATCTTTCTGCAGCTAAATATGCATATGACGTTTTAGTAGTGAAGATAATTTAGCCGTTTTTCATTTTGAGCACCCTCCCATCGAATGTTGTTTTCCTTTAACATAACTGTTATTATAAAGAAAAATATTTGCAAACAGTTCAACCGGCGTATTTGACAATTGGCTTGGGTATACGGTTTGATCCATTCTACGACGCGTAATTAGGTTGAAAATGGTGGCAAAGTGGCAGCAAGACAATGCTACAAACGGACTACTTTGTCCAACTAATATTAATTGAATTCAGGGAAACCAAACTAATCTTGATGCATTTTGTTCAATGGCTGATAGTCTATTACAACTATACAATCTAAGTAAGCCCAATATGAATCCTAAAACTACCTTTTATTGAAGTGCTGTCAAACCCGTCTTGTATCCGATATCGTATATTTTTCAATTTTCATTGATAACCTGCAAAGATTCACTTTTAACCTCACTCTGACAAATTATTTTTTAAATTACCTGCATACAAATGGATATATTTTATGCGGGCAATGAGCCAGACCATTTTACATAAAAATGACATGTACTTCCTAACCCACTACTTGAAACCAAAATCATTCATAATATTACCATTACCTCTTGCAAGTATAAACACCACCGCAACTACAAACTCTAATATTATCAACTATAGATAATCATTATTACCAGATTTCGCCGTTTATCATCTCGTATACAAAATTGTAAGCGTAATCGTGTAATAACCTAGTGGCTAAAGTGCAACAATAAAGGAAAAACACGTTTTCCATCATAATCATCCTCCTCATCATCACAATTTTTCCGTCTTGGCAAAGTAAACCAAGATCACATAGCTCATCAATTCAACAAATATATGATATATGATCACGATGATGCTGCTGCTGTTTCTCATCATCAGAAAATGAGATCGTCATAATATCGCATGGCAAGTGTGTTGCAAGTAGTAATCTACTTACATAGATGCATACTTAATGACCCTTCCTCCTTTTCTTTCTCGCTTCCTTTGGGCACTTGAAAACGAAAGAAAAAAACTGGCTTTGATTTGACTTTTTTTCTTCAAAATATATTTTTCCTCTGACATTTATGCAGTGCATCATCATCTGATCAAAAGTTTCCTTCTGGGTTTCTCATCATCTTCATGCAATCAATGCTTTCAAGAAAAGTAAAGCCGGTCTAAGGCCTGTCTTTCAAGTGGCAGTGTTACCCTCCTTGTCATTCTCAAAACATCTTTCGAAGCCAATGAAGCGAGAAAACGTCTAAAGACAAAATAGGAATATCAGCCTTACATAAAAATCTTACTTTTTGCAGCTTCTGCTCAACCTCTTCTCTCTCATCTTATGACGTTTCGTGGGTGAAGCTTTAAAGGGAACAGTCGTAAAATTGATAGCGACTGCAGATCAGAGCCTCCTCACTCCTTTCCAAACAAGTTGAGGCAAAGTAAACCAAGCCAAACACACAGACATCTGCAAGGGATTCATGATATGATGAGCACATCTTTTGTTACTAACCTCAGCCTTCATGTACGTTGCTTCTGTAGTGAAAAAAAGTCAGTCAGTCAGACATACATGTGGACACAGACACACACACAGCTTGTTTCATGGGAAGCAAGAAGGAAACTTGTTTCTTCCTTTTTTATTATTTTCAAAACAACCTCTCGCTCACTTTTCGCTACTTCCATTTGTCCATATCCGATATATATATATCTTCATATACAGAGAAGATCATCTGCACTAGAAAATCAACTATTAATTTTTACTATCGCCTGTAAAATAAATACATGTGCAGAGTGTGCATGCATCTGCCATTTCGTCCTTTCAGATCCTATAATCTTCTTTTTTCTTTGATTCCTCTTGTTCATCTTCACTTTTTCTTGTTTCCCATGCCCATCTCGGCTGTCAGCTAGGCTCATGCATTTGCATTATGATTTTTTTCTTGTTCCCATTATTCTCCAATCATTACCACTACCAACGAAAGCAAGACTTTTCTCTATTCTCCGTCTAGTTTTGCCAATCGCTGAGTAAATACATTTAAAAGGACACCGCCGCAGCCACCTTAAGTATGAGAAAATGGAAACCCCTTGTTAAATAGCAGACTAATGTAATGTAATCACAGCCACAAGGGAAAAAACCTAGATGAGTGCCAAAGGCAAAAGTTGAAATATAAAAAACGGGCTTTTAGTATTTTGGAAGAGGTCTCTTCTCCATTCACATCACTAGGCAAGTTTTTTTTATGCATGTAATATTTCTTTACATGGAAAATTGCTCTTGTTTTTTAAAATCCCACCACGAACGACAAATGAGTGCATCCACCAGGTTTTTTCAACTTGCTTTGTTCATCCAATCCATCCTCCTCCTCTATTAGATGGTTTTTGTCAGTATTACATTTTAGCCACCGCTGCCACATCAAAACTCCGCGTCCATTCCGCAGAGTGGAAGAGCATGGAAAAAGGAAAACCATCTTTAGAATCATCGTCATTATCCTGATCCGAGGCTACACCGCATACTAAAAAGCAGTAGGATTGTAGAATGATTCAGGTGAGATGATGAGAATGATGAGAAAGGAACTTTTTGCATAAACACATTTATGCATGCACGAAGACACCATTTATTTTGTTTTTTTCCGAGGAAAATAAATTATACTGTAGGTTAGCATATATATATCTGACTATTGTGTACTCTTCATAGGGTTTTTTTGTTCCTATTATGTCATTAAAATGGCGGAGAAAGGGTAAAAAACGTTATTATGAAATTCCGCCTGGATGAAGATCTTCTCTGTCAATGCACTGGTCGTTGGTGGGAAAAGCCAATGGACTCCACACACATGGCGGTTTTTTGGGGAATTTTTTTATTTAAAGTTTTACGATTTTCACACTCACATTTCCAAACTCATACTCATAAGCAGTGAATACTCAAGTAGCAGTTTACGCATTTTATGCAAATATACTTCACACATTCACAAAAAAGGAATATTATTCGTCATTATCATTATCGTCATCAGCTCACAGCTCGACATACTTTGCGAGTCGACATTCGCACATTCTGTAGCTTAACTTTGCTTCAGGGAATCTTGTTGAGGTTATCGTGAAAAGAGAGATTTGCACTTGATTGCAAATGACATGATTATGTGAGATGCACTCTTCTACAGCTGAGTGACTGTTTGTTGCAGACATAAAGGATCAAGTGAAACATAATGATTGAGCAAATGCATGAAAAATGAATATTTTTGAATGATGATGAGAAGGATGATGAAGAAGAAACATTCAAAAGTAATCATTGATGAATTCTAAAAGAGGGATATGATTACTAAGGCCTTCTTTTCTTTAAGGATGAACCCTTGCCGAAATATTTTTCGAATAAAATAGTGCTTCTCCTCCTTTCTAAGAAGTAAAGGGTATAGAAAAATGAGTAGGTTAAAAAAATAAGTATTCAATATTGGCCAGAGGTAGAAAACTAGAGGAGGACACATGCACCACACGTAGGAATGCTCAGCATAATCATCATCAAGAAAGAGACTTTTGCAACTGGCGATAATGGAAAATATAGTCTGAAAAAAGAAGAGCAAAGTCGTGCCGCGATGTTTGGTGCTTTACTGCACGGTCAGCAAGCGGTTGGTGGTAAAGATGATGAAATAGTTTTTCTTGTGGTATTCACCATAATACTACATTCTCTCAGTCGGTTGAAAAAATAGCCGTAATCATCCTGCTGTAATGAGGAGGACCACTGCTCGGGAAAAAGAAAAGGAAGGTAATAAAATAATGTAATGTGGATGTGCAGAATTAGAGATGGGATTAGAATTGTTGAAGGTGTTGGAAGGAGAAGAAGAAGCAGGATAACAAATCAAGAGAGGGATACGATGGGAGGATGGATATATGAAAAAATATTATCTGTTTTAATGGATGCAGTTTCGGCATGTAAGGAGACGATCATATGGAATAAAACTCAACAAGTTACTCAACTGAGGAGAATAATATTTTGAGACGCAAGTGGTTGAAAGGATGTACTATTTCATCGTAAGAAATTCATGCTGGATTAGAAGTGTGAAATGATAATAAAGTAAAACACGGAGGGTTGCTCAGCTATGAATATGTGGATGATGGCGTCTACATAATATGAATAAAAGTTTGAGTTCAGGTTGAGAAGGGATGTGATTGCATCACGGATAAATAATGATGGCAGATCATCGAAGCAGATGAGAGGGGTGTTTTCTTAAGAAAGATAAGGTTTTATTCTCCTTGCCAGATTTATTTCGGCTCAACTAGATTTACCATAAGTTCAGTATTGTATTTAACCCCATCAGCACAAGGTTTGCCAACTTAAACGGATAAATAAAATCGGACTGAGGATAATAGCCATATTTGCCAAAAAAACAACAACATGCATATATATATGTGCGTGCGAGAGAGTAAAAAGATAGCATAAGGGAAGCAGAAGTGGGTGTGATAATGGTAATGCTATCAGCCCAAATAATAGCAAATTTACAAGAGTGGGTTTTCTTCAAATGCTAATAATTGCTATAAAAAACAGGCAGGTAAGCAAGACAGTTGTTGTTCCGAAAGACAAAAGATTTTGCAATCATTTGCAACCAATTGGCTCAGGGTTTTTGCTTAAGTATGTGAAATTCGTCAAGTCCTTAATTATCCCAGTGGGTTTTTCTCATTTGAATTATGTCTCCGTCCTCAAAGTAAATATCTACTCGATTTTTTGTCATTTTCATTTTATTGTAAGATCTTTGTCGTAAAGTGGGATGTAATATGGCGCAAATGCATGTATGAGCCTGTTAATTGCTACTTTTTCAAATGAATACTAAACCATATGCCACTTGAAAAGCCTTGATTGAATGGATACATGCAAAGGAATTCTTTTAATGGTTGCACTTGTCCTCTTATGCCACTTTAAAGCTTATCAATGAGGAGTGGAGTGAGAAATGAAAATAAAATGACTTATGTGTGGAATCCTACATGAGAGCCTTCAAATATCATTCAATTTTTCACTCATTCATTTTCAAAAGCGGATTTAGGCTAAAATGTCTCAGTTATTATTTTCCCTCTCCTTTTTTGCCTGTCTTTGATGATTTTTTTCAAGCTCGATTTTCACATATGAGCTTCGCCTCAGACCTGTTTTTTACTTTAGTTAAAGACCTTATCTGACAAAACCTGATAAGTACACCCACAGGAGATACATAAGAACAGGACAGACATGAAGCGTAGCTCGTACACATTTTACATTATCATTCATTACGATCCACAAAAGACAGTGTCCTAGTGGCACTACTATTACTACTGCAAAACACCAAAGCTAACCTTAATTTGATGCGCGAGGCACAATATGGCAAACCAAAAACCAACAAGGCATATAATAACAAGAGAACAATGGATACAGTGTCAGAAAATGAAAATCCTCACATGCGCTGCACTAATACTAATTGCATATGTATACATTTGAAAGGCGACACAAAAGGCAAACCTGGTTTTCAAAGTTGAAGCCACATTCATTACAATTTGGTTTGTTAGCTTGGTTTAAGCCGTCTCGAGAGGGAGTCAATGCGATGCAATGGTAAAGGCGACACAAAAGGCAAACCTGGTTTTCAAAGTTGAAGCCACATTCATTACAATTTGGTTTGTTAGCTTGGTTTAAGCCGTCTCGAGAGGGAGTCAATGGGATGCAATGGGATATTGCGAAATGCAAGTTTTAGCTGTTCTTGATACTCTACTAACTAGCTGACAAAGATGTATTGGGGTGGGATTTGCAATTTACATTGTGGACACCAAACCAAACTCTCATCCACTTAAACATTCTGGAGACTGCAAGGGCTTTAGGTGTACTACATGGGGTGCACTTTCCCCTTGTTTTGTCAACAAAACCTTGGAAAACAGAGATCTACGAGCTTGCCACACCACAATAGATTTAGGACAGGACAAGTCAAAGTAGAGAGTACGACATTCGTCGATTATATGAATTACCAAGACATAAATAACGTAACACTGGGATAATTTTCTCTAATGCTAAATGTTTGGTCAGTAGCATCAAAGGCACACGATGACGATGACACAAGTATTTTGACAATCATCAGGTTTAGCAAATAAGATGCATCAATGATTGAAAGGCCTATTTTATCACTTGTGCTGGAAATGGCCATCTACATGAACGCGTTTGCTCTACTTTGTTAAATGTTATTATGCAAAATGCTTTACTGAAAATTGAAAACGTATACGAATCCAATACGACCCTTGAAGCAATCGACCTTTTCAATCAATCCATTTAGATCAAGAACTGCACTCGTATGATAAATATTAGTAAAATGTCTATCATATGTTAGGCAGTGATGATAGGACATGCCGTGTAATTTTCCATATTGGATATTCCTGTTGTATAATTTGTGAAGCTATTTTATTTCACACCAATACCCAACTCACTCTGACCAACCATTTGGGATGTTTTTTTTAGGTTGAGGTAAAATTGTATATTTGTCTCTACGTCTATTATGAGAAATAATGCCTAGTAAGTTGTTGGCACAAAAAAATATTCGCAAAAGTTAAGTCACATTAGATCGTACATCGTACTGCTTTTTATATAGAATTAAATTATGTATATAATATTGTACATAGATCGATTCCGCTTAATAGCGTTGGTAAATATCATTAAGAAAAGTGAATTACTTCGTTAATTTCTATGCATTTACAAAATAGTAAATCTTTATCGATCTGGTATTATATATTACATGCATGCTTGCGCATCGCCAATTTTTCATAGATATATAATTTTTTTCTATATTTTTTGTTATCTAAATATTATATATATTTCTTGCAATACTCTATGATTACTGTCATGCATCTTTCATTTTCAACACGTGTTAGAGTCAATCATCTCACATCCAATTCCCATCCTTCATTGATCACATCTCTTTTGTAAAGTAATGATAAATATCGTGCGTGCTATTTTTGAATATGATTTTACCTCGTCTCACAGTTTTTTTTAATGTTGCGAGTTTCTTTGCTCACCAATTTTCCACACCTCGGCAGAGCCAACATTGGCTTTTTTGCTGATTTTGATGATGATCAAATAATTCGTTTTTCCCTTCGTTTTACGAGATATCAATTTCGATTTTTTTCTTGGTGTAATCTCAGTTTCAAAAATTCCCCATACCCCACACTCACCTTCCTTTTTTGAGAGTGCACGATTGGTAACAATAATGAAAGTAAAGTATGTTTAATTTCAGATATGAGATAAATACTCCACACTAACACACGGCGTGTAGCATGCAACAGAGATAATCACAATAATAGGCTCACACACACTCGCTCATTGTCAGAGATGGCATTTGAGCATTGTTGTGGTGTATATCGCGATCACTGTCTATATTTTTGGCTAAAGCTTGTTTACTATTTATGGCGACTGGGTTGCATGCCTAGTTGCCTGCCTTTTACTTACCTTACTTAATTGTTAATAAGGATACAAAATGAGAAAAAGGTGCGAGGTGAGGGTACACGATGCACTGTACGGATTGATGATGATGGACGTTTCAAAATGTATGCATTATACAGACTTTTGGCCATACCTACGCAATACAATAAAAATATATCCCAACGGGGCGCAGCGCAAGGAAACATATCATGCAATAGCGAAAGGGTCTTTACGCTTAAGGCATAATATACACACATCATCGAAAAAATAACAACAATGATGATAATAACGATAATAAGGCTTGAAAATAACAATAAAAGAAAAGTGCATATTGCACACATTTTTCTATCCTATGCTATACACCGAAATGTGTAGATCCTTTTGATTGTGTTACTATTTTACATCAGCAGATGCAGTTGCAGTAAACGAAGAAAAAATAGTTCTTCTGATCCTGATCTCTTTTTTGTGTTGGTATAAATACATCACATTATGTGTCTAAATTACGGAGTAAAATGGTAGTGATAACGCAACAGCTATACAACAATGTGTAATAATCTAGTAGTATTATATTATATGTACTTTTACTTTTTCAAGTTGAATCTTTAGCCAGTCATCGTGACAAGGACCTTAAGAAAATAAAACTCTGACCAATTTTTAGTTTTTCAAAGAGAGATCTCTCTCGCCCCTTAGATAAGTCTCAGAAGGAAAAAAATAAAGGTCCCGTCAGGTTGAGATTTGAAGGGAGTGAGGCAAGTAATAAACGATGTAAAATGAATTTTGTTACGACCACTGACTCACACCGAACATACAAGTGAGTAAAACTGGGATGAAATCAATGTAGGTTTCTTGGATTGAGTTTTTTAAATTCATAAAAGAATCACAAGAGTTAGGGATACTATGCTACTTACAGAGTCAGTACACAGACGAGCAGTTTCGTAAGAGTACATATTTATTACCAGGGGAAGAACTGTTTAAATTATCTTGATAAAATTCACAATATTTTCAGCGGTAGGATAATCTGCGTATTTTTATCATCCACATTGATTTTATCCGTGAACTGACCATTATCAAATGCAAGTATAAAAGTTTTATTTTTATATTTTTCACCTCGCCTCTCCCAATCTCACATTCGGTAGGGGAAGTCCACTTGCCTAACTTGTTTAATTATACATGCGCATCCAACAGCTATCCCACATTAATTTCCACATTCAACCATACTTCCCGTTTCCAGCTTTGGTAATAAGCGCATGCAAATGTGTTTCTATTCAGTTTACGCAATTCTGTTGATCTATGTATGTTCTATATTTATGGATTCGTTCCACCCTAACCAAAATCCATAACCTCTTTTCCCTTTCTGAAAAATTTAATGCAACGCTGAAATCCGATCTTGTCTCTTCAAACAGACAAAAAAACTAATGCAAGGTATTTTTTATCAATTCAAAATGTGGGGTTGATGCACACATGCTGAGTATGTGATCCCACATCACATTTTTTGTCACATCACGCTACCCCTTATACTTGTACATGAATACAGATTGCATTTCCTTATAGCACTTTTCATCTCATCGCCATCCCTTTAAATATACCCATCGTGTGTAACAAAGTAGTCTATATGGCAACAAAAACCTACCCTTTTATTAGAATACCACGCACACACATGTGGACAGTATTCAATTCCCTCTCCGTTTTCATCCCTCACTTCACTCTCTTTTTTGTCATCTTCACTCACTCACCCCCACGCATCGGTGAACCACCCCATTTAAGAGCATATAAAGGGCTAGAAAAACATCCACCGAAGTTGCTCCTCTCCATCTCTCAATCTCGTCTTCTCTCAGCCTCAACTCAAGTAACACTTGTAAGGCTAGGATGGATATTTATAAAGATCGAGTTGAATGCACAAAAAGGAAGAATCAGTTTTTACATTTGGGCTCCATTCTTCTTCTTCGTCCTTTTTTCAATAGAAAACAGCGATTTCCCTTTGAGATCATCCACATCGCATCGCAATCATGATCAGCAGCTTCCCTTTGCGTCTTCCTCCTTCTCAAAGAGAGGAGCTGATAAGCATAATGTATTTCAGTCCACGAACGAGCTCAGAATTCATTTCCCATTATTTCCTCCTATGCAAAGCTCTTCACAGTCAGACCTCCATTTTCAAAAGAATTGACAGGGTGCTGCGTGCTCTGTGATGTGAGATGCATTCTACAGAAAAAGTGTACAACGTAACAATGCATTCCCTTAGTTCGCTTGAACAAAATGCATTTTCCTCCCTGTGAATGAGCTTCATTTCCATCATCCAATCCTGATATATTGCATTACGTATTACTTAAGTAGCTTCACGATGATGGATAAGTGGATATAAGATATGCTGAGAGTTCGTATCCGCTTTTCTATTTCAGCTTTCAATACTCCTACCTTCGCTGTAGTTCGCTCTCCATTTTGAAGAATGACAAAAATAAAGATTTTCTAATTCACTTTTGTTCATTCACCACACCACACCGTGGCGAGGTAAAAGGGAGCCAGAGAATTGTAAAGTTTTTAATATACGCGTCTGCAACTCACATAACCATGAAGGCTCCTCTGTTCTTTTGTTACTTGTCCCCAACTGCAGCTCCATCATGATCCTTCTCTTTTGGTGGTGACGTGGTGTGGTGGTGGCGAAGGTGGCATCTACAACCATGCATGCATAGTCAGCAAGTGGTATTATTGTAGAAAAACGGAATTCAATAGTGAATATCAGAAGAGCGAGTAACAAAAGGGACGATAAAAACGAACGACATTGTATTGTAATGTGTGAATAAAACATTTCTCTCTACCCATTTCAAAAATGTGTTTTTTTCAAGCCGAGGACGACGCAGATACAAGCAGGCTTGCATAAAAGCAGACATTTTGAAATCTATAAAAGCCATATAAAAATAATGCTTTAGCTGAGCAGAGAACACTGAGTTGCCCCCATTTTTCCGGACTTGGTCCTTCTACTTTTTTCCTGATGATTATACCCAAGTCGTATATACTACTGTAGATTACTGTATTTCATATGCCCAATAAGCTTTTCGTGTGTGTTAGCTCTTGTGTGCATCTGCATACAGCATTAGCATCCTTGATATCCTCACCCACCACCACCAAACAGTCTTTTCTACTCTTCTTCTGGTCGGATATGCTAATCGCATATGCAAACGTAAAACATTGTTTACAAACTCGACCCATTGTTATTCATCCTTTTTTCATCTTCCCTTTGAACATTTCTTCGATTTCGTTATAGGCGCATATCCGCCGACAAGTTTGGGATGATGATGAAGAGAGCACGACCACGACAGGACAGGCCATGCAAGTCAGCTTTGCCGACGATCACACATCTTATCACAACGACAAATGGCCAAACAGCATCGTTCCTTTTCCGATTCTTGTAGATACACAAAATGCTCATGTTCTTTTACCTACTTTTCTCAGCCCTTCTTGTTTTACAGCAGGTCCTAAAAACCCAATATGAGCTGGCATATTGCTCATATAACGTACTCATTCACCCACTATGATAATGATAAGTAATATAATAAGGTACTAATGTAGGTATATGTACATGGCATAGATAAAAGAAACCAAGTAATAAAGTGAAGTCTTATCCGACATTTTTTTTTTCTGCCCGCCGGGGGTAGGCCAAACCATGCTTAAAGATGAGCCAAGTCGTAAAAAGTATGAAGACAAGGAGAGGGAGAAGGGTAATAACTTGAAGTTAACTAAAGGATGTTTATGTACCGATCATCCTCATCGTCCCGATATCCGTCCATATGTACGTTTGTACTTTAGTGTCCGTTCTTCTACTTTTCTTCTCGTGGCCATATCATGTTTTAGTTGAAAGCTCGCAACACTCACCAAATCCATGCATGGGTATTCTTGTTGGCATTCATTATTCAACGTAGAATAGATGTTTGGCCTGTGCAGCGTAAAACGAGATTCTGCTTTGGAAAGAGAAAAAATATAAACATGGATCTGATCCTGATCTGCCGTCCATATGAAGAAAAACTAATCTAATGGGTTCCTTTTTTCCTCTTCTATCATTATCCTTATTTAAAAAAAGGGATATCATCATCATGGAATCAGAAAAAATGAAGGTATTTAGCTAGAAAAGAGGTCTATGACTTGCAGACGTTTTGCCCACAATACGTTTTCTCCACGAAAGCCAAACTTATCTTCTCTTTGTTTGAATTGAATGGGAAAATTAGGTAAAGGCTAAAGAGATCGAGAGGGTCTATTGTTTGCTCCGCGTTTCCCAAACCGTCTCAAGGTAAAGATGGAACGGGTTAGAAAATCGTTGATCATCATCATCACTCTTTCGCATTTCAAGAGTGGCACATCATTTTCAGCCAAACGTACACAGTTGGATAAGCTCATTTCATTACTAAGGCATGCTGATGGCTGGTGCAAAGGAAGCTTTTATAACTCCTCTAGGTACCATTCTCAAGGCACTACATATTTTATATCTCAAGTTCACATTTTATGTGCATGATGCATTAATACGGAGAAAAGGAAAGAGTGGAACGGACAGGATATAGGAAAACCGTGTTTACTTTCCGAAAAGGTACCCTTGTAATGCAATGCATGGAGTGTTTGAAGCAGAGCATACCGTTCCACAGTTCCAAACATACACACAAAAAAGAACATTTTCCTTCTGATTTTTTCCACATGTACACAGAACGGAAATGTGCCGAAAGCCAAGTTCCCTTCCTCGTTGTGCTGAGCGAATCGGAACGGATGGATGGATTGCTTTTGCCTTGGCAAGTTTATGGAGAAATATACAGCATTTCAGAGTGAATGCGAAAGCCAAGAGATTACCTTTTTCTCTTTGAAGCTCCTTCTTGCAAGGAGTCGATATGAGCTTATGTGTGGCATTCTCTTGGCGTTCTAGTTTTTCCACAGCGAGCTAGAAAACCCTCACAGAGAACAGCTTTCATCATGCCATGTGTATGGCAGTGCATTTGACTAATTTTTTTTGAGAATCCTCAACACTCTGAGTTCCCCATGTTCAGCACAAATCCACAAGGCAAGTCTCATTTTCGGCTCCGTATCCATCCCTATCTGTTGTTGAACTTGTTGTGTTGTTGTGTTCGTGCATAAGGAATATACCTAAATGTACACATATTATTAGGATCGTCATCCTCATCATCTTCTCACTCCACAACCATCACAACTTCACAACACCACCATCCCTTATATCCTTTTTCGTTCACAGAAAGGATCACTCAGCTCTTGCCTTACCTCGCACAAACTTGCTTTTTTCTCACTCACAATTTTTATGCTTACGCTTGTTTATGCATCATATTCACATTGTGTGCCATTGTGTATATGTACTCGTACGCAGTAATGGGTACCCAACCCTTATGCATATTGCATTAGATTACCGTGTTTAATACTCTTTGTAGGTAGTTTTATGGTAGGCTGACGAGCAGGCACTCACTGTGCATATATTCACATTTATCGGGACTCCATTCTACTCTGAACTCTAGTAGAGGGATATAGCTCTATCTACAATATCTCTTTTTTCATCGTCATCATCTCTATCGTCCTTTCTTTGTTGTTTGGGCAGAGAGAGAGAGAGAGAGAGAAGTAAGTAGTTTCCTTTCTCAATGGTTACTAACTTCAGTGATGTGTACATCATGTAGTCAACTTTGTACATGATCATGATGGCTCACCATCTCATTCCAATTCCAACTAAAAGAAGCACGTATATAGAAGAATAAAAAATAAGTGAAAAGTACCCAAAGGATAGAGAAGAGATACACTTCCATCTCACATATTTTTTTGCTTTTAAGTAGTCTCTCGTCAGTAAGTAAGTTTAGTTTGAACTAAAATCATATTGGACTTTTGTGTATTTTTGTGTAATATATATTGAAGAAAAAAAACTTTTTTTTTCCTTGAGCGTTATACATGTCTTATCTTCTCTCTCTTTGTAATTGACTGATGCGGCACTTGTAGTAACATCGCCAATTCAAAGTATCAACTTAGTTTATCACAACAATGATATGATCACTGTTAGCAAAAGTACTTTTGCTTGGTGTGGTGTTCCTATTTGCAAGTGTGGTAGTGAATGTGCAAGTTATTAACTATTTGGATTTGGATGGAACGGATATGATAAATAAAAAATAAAAAGTAAGTTGTAAACTGATATCCTTACTGTTAAAGTTGTAATGGATTTTTAAAAGGAAATACATTTCTGTACAAAAATATCGTCATAATCGTATGGGCATAATTTCTGCTAAGAAAGTGTATTGCTCGTTCTTCTGTCTTGTCTTTCTTCACAAGAGAAGGATACAGAGATATGAACATTTGCATTAGTAATACAGCAAGAGCAGACAGAAACAGACAGACACGAAGGACGTTTGCTCTTTTGTGAACGTTTGTTTTGTTCGAGTAGTCAAATTTTCGTAATTGAGAACGCATTTCGGAAATGAATTTTTCAGATGATTGTAAGTTTGAACTACATTTTGTTTTCTTCTGGGAGAATTTAATAGTCGGATTAAATTAGGTGGTGGGGTGCATGCTAATGTTAGTGTGTAATAAGAAACTATAAAGTTGTGCGTTCTTAAATTAAAATTTGTTGGAAAATGAGAATCGGTGGGTATTTTAATAATTGGTTTTTAAATCTGCTTTGTTTCGTTACAGGTTCTCTTCAAAAAGTGCAATATCTGATTTAAATCGGTGAATGAAGTTGCAACTATAATTTAATACTTGAGCTACACACAAGGATAATTAAGTGTAAATGGTTCACGGCAAGTGCAAGCCAACGAAACACTCTGTTGTGGTGTGTACTCTCAAGTCCGTCAGTTTTCTGTAAAAAATGCTCGTTCAACCATCCACAATGACCTTTACATATTTACATCATCACGCCTAATGAATTACCATAAAAGCGGCCAATTATATATACCAATTATCTGAGAAGAGAAATGACCACGGTTCAATTAATTGGAATAATTTTTAAGTGATCCTCTAAAGTAGTAAAGGTTTCGTGTGATGACGAGCTTGATATGGAAAGATATAAAAGTTAAATATTTTTGAGTCTGCTGAAAAAGTGTGTTTCTCAAGCGGCTAATTTTTCTCATTGTGGTTTATTCCCATTCGGCAAGAAAAGTATCATTTTCGTTTTCAATTTTTACAATACTCAAAGTGCTACTTTGAAAAGTTTAGTTTTGCTGTTATCAAAAATGTGATTTTGTTCTGCTACACGCGTTGAAGTGAGTTTCGTCGCTGGGAAAAAAAGTGCGTTTTTACGTAATCAATTAGTGGAAATTGGCATAAAATTGTTTTAATTCGAGGGAACTTAGTAATATGCCTGACGACTGAGAGAGTTCGATGATTCGTTATGATCGATTGAGGTAACGAATTAACATCACGAATTGAAAGAATTAGAGAAAGGGTTGTGTAGCAAATAAATGGAAACCATCGAACCCTTCGTCGCACCAAAGGTATTTTCAGCGTACGTTTCACTGTCATCAAAATGCATCCATAAAGTGAAAGAATGCGAAAGCTGACTTAAGAATTTAACCTTAAATTTCGTTGGATTGTCCTTTGGGAGGAAAAGGAAATCCTTTTAAAGGCCAAAGCGAAACAAATTCAGAACTTAATCCCAATTCCCAGGCTAATCTATTTGCATTCCACATTTAAGAGCTTGGATTGCCATCAATGACAAAGACTACAAGATGGGTATATTAATGTAAAGGAATTCAATACATCGAAGCAAATCAATTTTATCCTGTCACCATCAAGTGAACGGCCATGCTGGTAAATGCATCAGCTACGGGTGGAGGAGATATTGTGGGTGGGGACTACGGTTCTCCCCCACCACCAGCACCCTCATCGTCATCAGGGGTTGGTTCTGGAGTAATTGTTCAGGTTGGTCCTGGAAGTCATTCTTCTACAAGTTCGAATTCATCAACACCAACATCACTATTCACATCACCTGCAACAACTCCGCCGACTCCTGCTCCTTCCACAACAATACCACTTGGGTGTTTATTTGGGGTTAATCCTTTAACATTCCCAGCTTTTTCCAGCAACGTAACGCTAACAAGCAATCACGTGCGTGCTAGCAGTCAAGATGCAGCTTTTGTGCCAAACTCTTCATCAACCAATATCACTCTCCCAGTGATACCTCCGTCGTCGCCGTTGACGCCAGCAGTAACACCTTGTACTGCTGGTGGTATAGCTCCATTGGCCATATTGTCGTCTCCGTCTTTAGGATCGACGACAAGTAACTCACCATTCTCGTCTCCATCTGCAGCAATATCGCCAATTTGTATTGGTACGTATGCTCCATGTGGAGTCATGTCTATTGATGTCGCTAACACAGCCGCATCCTCAACAGGAGTAGGAACATCTTCATTACTACCTTCCTCGTCGACGTTACCTTCTTGCGTAATTAGCAACCTTACGAACATCTGTAGTACCAATAATAACCTTATCACTTCGTCGTCGACCTTCCCAGTCACTCAATCCAGCCATATGAATAGCAATGCAATTAGCACCAGTACTTGTAGTCTTAATCAAAGTATTGCTGCAGGTGGTATCATTGGAGTTTCTCATGTCACATCTCCCAATCACGTTACAACCATAGAAGGAACTACTGGTGGAATTAGTGAACCTCCACCACCTGGACCTCCACAACACTGTCTGCTTGTGTCGTGCAATCCTCCACCCGCATCAAACGTGACAAGTGCAACAACGGTGAACACTAATTTGAACTTGATTTCAACAGAGGCACAAACCGACAATAATGAGGTGTCATCCTCAACTATAGCAATTGCCCCTCCGCCCCCTCCACCAAGTCGGAGTAGAGAACATAGGAAACGTGAACGGAGGGAAAGGAGACGAGATCGGAGTTATCGAAGTTCCAGTCATAGAAATACTTTAGCTAGTGGAAATTGTGGTAGTAGTAGCTGTAATAACAACACCAGCTCCTCAGGTGGGGGTCAGGGTCATTCATCCTCATCCTATCATCACCATCATCATCATGGTAGTAGCAGTGTGGCAAGTGGGACCACAAGCAGGCATCATCATCACCATCATCATCACCGCGTGAAGAATTCCTCTTCGTCAGCAGTACCTTCCAGTTTTAACAGTGGCAATGCAAGTTCATCTAGTGTCCTGCAACAAGGAAGTGGTTACAGCAATTCTAGTTCTAGTGGAAATAATCTTAGTGCTAATTCTAATAGTAATACGTTATGTGCCACATCAACATCATCAACCCCTCCGGATGAGCTCATTATTAGGGGTGGAGTTCCTCAAAGTGGAGATGATCAGTTATCTGTCGTGTCTCACGCACTGCCCACAGAGAACAGAACACTGATTTTGGGACCACCGCTGTCAAGCCCTCACGGAGGAATAATTGGAATGCCGGATTTACTCGATTCTCATTTACCACCTGCACCCCCTCCCTATTCTACCCTTCCTCATCATCCCCCTCAACCACCTCAACACCATCCGATACCTATGGGAGCTGGTCCCGTGCCGATTCCCATGATTACCTCCCATGTTCCCGTCCCATTGATGGCAGCTCCTCCACCACCTACACTAATCAGTCCAGCTAATTGCATTCCGGCTCAACCCGTCAGATATCATTTCACCGCGGCTACAAGAGCTAGCAGAAGGTAAAAACACTTAACTTTTCTCAAATTGCAATCATTTCCGCTAGATAATCTCCTCTCGTCCATCTTAATTGAGTGTCGTTTGCTCGCTGATGCTTCTATTACGTATGGTTCTCCTCATATGCTACATGCAGTAGTAACAGTCATTTCCGACGGATATGGTTCGTTTACTTTTCTCCTTGTAGCTTTCAACCATCTAAAAATTGCCAGCTTGCTTTGCTTGTTGTGGCTTTTGGCTTGAGAAAACTACCTAATTTGTTCTCTAATTAGTTTGAAGTGAAAGGAGACAGATTTCACACATTGAGCCGTAGAGCGTGGTATAGTCGAGAGCTGAGAACATATCCCAGAAATCGATAAGGTTCGTTCTCAAAATCTCATGTCATCTCACCCACCTTAACTACCTACCTGCCCTTCTTCCCTCGAAAATGCAGGACATGAGTGGAAAAGCTTTCTAAATGGATTTTTAATGGTTTTTGTCGTTGTCTCGAAAACCAGGTTAAGCCTATCAATTGTCAACTTGGAGATATTGGTTAGTTTTTACTTCTTCTGCCAATAATCCTGTTATTAGTCTTCCTACATTTCTTAACGCATCCCTTTAAACTAGAGTCGATCGATCGTTGTTACGCTATTTGGAATTTACAAACAGAAATCAAAGCATTTCATTACATTTTGTGTGTTTGATTTTCCATGAGATCAAGCATCAAAGGTTTTCTGCTTGGTTTACTGCGAACATCTTCAACTCTACGAATCTCAACATCAAACGGATTTTCTTTGCTGTGAGCCAGAGCCAGCATACATCTACAACATATCTGTTAGAGAGATCCAAGCGTGTATTATTAATATATCACATTTTACATCTTTTTTGCAGAGTTTTCAAATCATGATCTTGTTAGTTGCTTTTTTTGCTAGCCTATATAGCGTCTTTAAAGTTGTTTACTTTCGTGTTATTATCAGCCAGGGTGTATGTCGTTGTGTTACTTTTTTGTCGGTCGTGATTTATCAACTTTCGTCATCCTCATTCTTCCATGTTGTTAGCATCTTTGCACCACAAGAAAATGAAAACGATCAAATGAATCATCTTCGTCACGATCAAACGAGATGGTAGAGTAACGAGATGAGGAAGATGTGTCAACATTGACAATCCTGTCGACCCAAAAGTCCTTAAGCAATCGTCAATTTGACGCAGTATGAAAAAAAAACTTTCAAAATAGAAAACTTCGTTTTTCATCTTTTCATCCATTCAGATTAAGATGGACCAGGCCACATCTTGGGATTTCATCAATACTGTCGTGCAGAGCATATCGTGCTCAAAACAGAATAATGTCACACTCACACATGATATTTCACGATATTTCATACAGTAGAATAAAAAACGAAAGGAAAAAAAGTCCCAAGTCAAAATAATCGGAATCACATCAATCCAAATATCATCATTTTACAGTTCGTCATCATATCACACTCATTTTCATCCCAGTGGAGCGGTATTGTTGTCAATTGTCATTACGCGATTATTACTGTTATCATCGTACGTCCCTCTTCTCCTAAAAATGCAGTCATTTTCTCTTTTTTTATACATAAAATTTATTCTATTTCGTCTTTGCACAGAGGATGCAACTAAAAAGCAAAAGTTCACAAGTTTTCAGTTTCAGTTTGTCATTTCGAGTATAGCGTGTCGTGTCAGTCATCATTACTGAAACAGCTGGTGTCTTGCTAGGAAAAAATGTCAGTTCTCTTCTCTTTGATCACTGAAATGTGCTCTGGCTAATAATGTTCATTCGCTACTACTGCCACGGTTTACTCTCTAACGAGTGTAGCCACACAAAGTGCAACAGAGAGAGTTAATGAATGACAAACGAAGATGGGCAAATTGATGTGAAATTGTGAAGTTCATATGGTAAAGTAAGCGATTTTCTTTTTTGTCCGACGGAAGAAAAACATAAAAAAGGCTTGATGTTGGATTACACATGGTTTTTCTACAATATATGGAAATTTTCGCATACCTATGTATCGTCATGCGTGCTCTCCTGCACTAATAATGCCTATTTTCATATAAGATATTTTCTTGACTCCTCTCTTATTTCTAGGCAGGCATCAGGGCCCATAATGAATGACTTAAACGTTTTATGCTCCTTGCATTGCCCACCTGAACGGTTGAAAAGTTGATAACGTTACATACGATCACAATGGTCGTGGTTGTCATCTTAAAAATTCTTCACATGCAGCTAAACAAGAGTCAAATGCAATTTTTAGAAATTCTTCTTCTCGTAGTCGTGTAAATGTTAAGTATGATAAAAGAAACCAAGAAGGGTAGCAGATGGGCCGGTGAAGGAAGGAGTTACCAGTATGTCACAGCATGAAAAAAGGCGTATGTGAACCAAACGACGCTGGCATTTTGGCATCATGACTATGCAACTGAAGACATTCATTCCTGCTCAGTTAAAATTCAGGATAATGGACAGTAATTACTCTCGTCATGTAAAAGGCTGACGAACATTATGAAGAAGAGCAAATAATGAAATTATTAGTTGGCAATTTTACCATCATTATATGCATCCTCATCATCAGGGCTTTTTGTTTCACGACAAAAAGGAAAAACGCGCACGACCATTACTTTGCTAATATATTTTTGTATAAAAGGGAAATATTTCAAGATACATTCTTTTGCAATACTTTTAGCTCAAAAGAGGCTCGTCTCGTTGTCTTTAATGAGTTTCAATTTGGATAGAATTCGTCGTCGTGCATAATTGCTCAATTCATAGTCAAATAAGCTGCGCGGCAGAAATGTAATAGGTATTTAAAGGAAAGGGCAACTGAAACAAGGAAGAAAATCAAGTACATATTATGTAAAAAGAGTGAGTGAATCAAGGTAAAATGCTCACATATAATGATAATTTTCAGCCATAATAATAAAGTGATAAATAAATAAGTACAAATACAAATAAAAAGTGAGTACTACACGTAATAGTATATGACAGAGGATGCTCGAGCCAAAGTCAAGTGTCGTTCACACAATAGAGGATGTTAAATAATAAGTTTTTTTCCTTCAAACTGCAAGATTTTTCTTTGCCAAAGAAAAGTACAATTAGGCATGAATTCTCATAAAATGTACAGCAATATTGTTTTATGATGCGAAAAGCTACTGTAGGTATGAAAGTTGTAGTCGTTTAGTCCAAATGATATGCAAGACTGCAACTCCATTTTACTCCATGTTTGTACGTCTGACTTCATTAGTGTGATCAAGAGAAGTGTCTAAATAAGTAACCACCCCGTTTCATTTAGGTAATACAGCATGAAAACGAAAATGACAAGTGTAATTTGAAAAAAGTATTTTGCATTGAAAATAATAGTCTAATTACATTTTTAAGACATGCGTGTTGCTATTTGTTATCAATTTTGAATTGATAAAGTTATGCATGATGTATCCTTCCGTTTATTGTTGATAAATATCTTTGTTACAAACTTGGATGATAAAATAATAATAAATATCATGTGACGCTTTGAAAATGCCGTTGGCATGAATGAAGCGGAGAATATAAAAAGTAAAAAGATTGTAATAATTGTTGGGTGAGCGTTTAAGGGGAAGAAAAAAAAAGAAACTGGGAGGATATTCTGTTTCGAAAAGTACGGTTAATTATACAATTTCTACTTGTGTGAATTTCAATCGCTACCTGTGATGGCAGGAAAGGATACTTACTCTGACTTGTAACGAAAAAACTGTTATCAACTTGTATATATGTTATATGTATCTGTCTATCGTCCTACCTGATATATTTTGCGATATAGGTTTGTTACAACTGCTTATTAGTTCGTAGGAATGTAATTACCTGGCATAACATAATATAACATGATTATTGTAACGTAATAGATATCCTATAACATCATTCGCACCACCGTCATCATCCAACGTCCACCACTCAAGTGCTTCATGTCTACACTGAAATTATGCATAATTTGAGTTGCGAAAATACAACTTTAATATTCAATGTGACGTCGGACGTTGTATGTTATATTGTTACATTCTTATGGCATGTTCATTTGCAAACATTTAAATAGGAAACAGTTTAGCCATTGCATGATAAAATCAAATCTTAAGCCTTTGAGTTAATTTTGTTAGGAATTCTGAGAGAGACGTTTGCTCCGGAAAATTAAATGGAAATTTTATGAATTTACAATTTATGTTGTTTGCTTAGTGCTTGAGTACTTGAGTACTGAGTACGCTATCAAGTATATCCAGTCCCGGTGATTCGCTTTGGGGGAAATTATTACAAAAATAAATTAAGAAAGGTTTTCTTTTGTCTACCCCTCTTTATACTTATGCTACTCATCATATAATATCATCAATCATAGTAGTGACAGCAATAAAACTGCTCATCCCTTTCCGCAGTGTCGTATAGGGATAATAAGAATTGTTATTATACGATTATCTTTCTCATCTCCATACATTACTGGGTTCCGTAGGTACTATGCCTTATGAATGGAAATGGATTAGTTTTCCAACAAGACTGCTTGTCATCTTGAAAACAAATGCGTGTACGACAATAATACCAGTAATAAAAGTTGACAAAAACAAAGGTCTTTCGCAAAAGCCAGCTGCCTGTGCATATATATGAGCTGTACTATAATCAGATAATAGTTGTGCCTTAGTGCTCAGCATATATTTATGCTTAAAAACGTGTCCAATTTAGTAGGCTCCCTCCAAGCCGTCATATTTCCAAGAGGACACATGTCGTACATGTGCTGACTCTGAATCTTACAAGTTACAACATGGAAGACGAGGTGGAGAGTGTGATTTGAAAAAAAGAGATGCTATGCAAGCTTAAAGTTTTAATGTAATTTTGCTTTCAAAACGTTGTTGCAAACAAGAAGAAGACTCAACAACCTTGAAAAAAGACGATTTAACGTGAATGTTGTGTAACTGAAGACAATCCTGGCAGTAGTGGTTCTATAGCTGGGAGCAGCGGCAGTCACACATAATTACCATAACGAGACAAATGATTGGCAATAATAATATCATTATGTGCTCCGTGTGTGTGATGTGACGTGGAAGCAGAGGAGATGCTAACAAAAAAATTCCCCATGGATCGAATTCCAAGTTGAATACAGGGAAAAAAATTGGATAACTTGCACAAAAGACACCTACCTACATGGCATTCAAAAAAGCAAAGTTGAAAAAAAAATCCTGTGAGAATCGTTCCAAGAGAACTTCTTCGTCTCTGCAATACGCATTATCCTTCTGTAATTTTAAATTTGCAATGGAAAGTACGCATCCATCCTGAT